>JAWWMK010013528.1:0-142153 GCA_035047105.1 Galeopsomyia nigrocyanea
GTCTTTTGCCACAAGTCGCGCGACGAGCAGTGGCCCCGGGAATTTAGCATGGGCCGATCCCCGGGCGTAAACTGCACGGGCTCCCTTTCAACTGGAAAGTCTTTTGCCACAAGTCGCGTGACGAGCAGTGGCCCCGGGAATTTAGCATGGGCCGATCCCCGGGCGTAAACTGCACAGGCACCCTTGAGTTGCAAAGTCTATTGCCACAAGTCGCGCGACGAGCAGTGGCCCCGGGAATTTACCATGTGCCGATCCCCGGGCGTAAACTGCACAGGCACCCTTGAGCTGCAAAGTCTTTTGCCACAAGTCGCGCGACGAGTAGTGGCCCCGGGAATTTAGCATAGGCCGCTCCCCTGACGTAAACTGCACCGGCTCCCTTGAACTCTCAAGTCTTATGTTGATAAAATTTGTTTCGTCTTCCTGATTTTCTGCGGCCAGTCGCTTATCATTATTAATAGTATTGAAATCGCGAGCATATGTGCATTATTAATACACGTAGGCAGGCGGCCATTCTGGATCAAGGGTCGCGTTCGCGAACCGTATGCAAGTAGACACGAAACTTTGGTAGCACCTGACCCACTACCATCTATATGTAGTAACATTATGATTTCGGGCTCCGCCAAAAATCATCTATTTTTCTCTACTTCCATGCGTTTGATATCGATGTTTCCGTGAGTCATATTGAGAGTCGACATTACCACCTTTCACACAAAAAAAAAGTTTCAAATCGATCGATGTAGTTTTAGAAAAGTTATTCGGAGCAAAAGGTTTTTCACATGTTCGATATCTTGTATTTTTTTTATAGTGTTGTCTACTCTTGCGCTATAATTTACACATATCTATTGCAGGATTTTTTCCCCTCTCTTTCCTCCTTCTTTTCTCTCTTTTGTAAAAATAATACCTTTACGAAAAAAACTATGTGTATCCATTCCTATTATTTCCTGTTATTATTATCCCTTTCCTTCCTATTATGGACGAATGGACAGACCACGTATACGAAAGAGAAATTAGATAATAATCCGGGACTATACTACAAACAAATGGATCCGATCAGAATCAAACGTAATAAAGTGATATCTCATTTAGAAGGTCAAGTACGCGATGTGATATCCAAAATAGAGAGTGAAAGTAGACAGTGGGATTATATAATGCGGTTGTACTCGAATGAAAGAGCTCTGGAAGCTAGACTGGATCATGGTATAGTAGGATCTAGTAAGTTGTTGGAAATATTGCGAAAATTGAAAGAAGGTGGAGTTCATCCCGACCTTCTTAGTGTTGATATGATACATCACATAATCAATGACATTAAGCATATTTCAAATGATTTAGAGATCCCGACACCTACGCAATATTCAAGAATCGAAGAAATAGCAAGGATATCCAAGGTAGATGCCATACATCATCAGGGACGAACACATATCGATTTGCATTTACCGTTAGTGGACAGAAACCCGTACAATTTATCCAGGTTGCATTCAATATTAATACCTCAATCCTTAACACTAGCAGGTAACTCAACTTACATCCATCATAGGTATCAGTATCTTGCATTAAATAGTGATCAGGAGCAATATATCAGAAATCATCATTCTGCCGCTAGCATCAAAAAATCAACCAGCGGATTTCCATTTCCACCTCATCTCATTGGAACAAATTATACAGCAATGCAAGTCAAAATTATACGTCTAACTGTAAGAATGACAGCTAACTAAAAACTATTGTTTTCAAACGTAGGGATGATTTACAATTGTACAAGGAAAAATACAATCCTGTAGATCTTGGAATCGATTTACTCGATGACGACACACCTGAGTACATTAGAAAAGCTCTAGCGGAGGCCACTCTTGCTGATCCTGCATATAATCAATACACTGCCTATGATGTAATGACGATTATCACGTTAAAAGTGAAAAGAGAGTGCTAAAGATTGAATTACAATTTCACAGGGGACGTTGCGGCTACGAACTGCAATCGCAGATTTATACTCGCCTCTAGTCGGCCAACAATTGAATCCTATGGAGAATGTAATGGTAACAGTTGGGGCAACGGAGGCTATGCACTCAGCCATCGTCGGTCACACTTTCATCGACGACGAATGGATTCTCATTGAGCCTGCTTACATCATTTACTTGCCTATGATCAAAATGGCTCGAGGTATCCCTAGGTTCACTGCTTTGAAATTGGTAAGTGAAACAAAATTTTTTATCCAGTAACACCGAAGTCAAGGACTCTCTATTTCTTAATTTAGAAAAAGCACGAGGGTTCAGTCAATGGTAACGACTGGGAATTGGATAAAGAAGAATTCGAGGGCTTGTTTAACGAGAAAACCAAGGGCATCATTCTCAACAATCCGGTCAATCCAATCGGCAAAGTTTTCACGTTAGAAGAGCTGCAGTTTATCGCGACCTTGGCACAGAAACACGACGTTCTTGTAATCAGCGACGAGGTACACGAGTGGGTAGCTCACAACCCGCATTACAGAATAGGTAAATACACCAAAAATAGTATAAGCTTTTATTTTAAGATTTATATTGGGTAATTTATTTTTGAATTGTAGCTGCTTTGCCTGGGATGTACGAGCGAACGATAACAGTTGGCTCAGCGAGTAAATCATTCAGTGTAGCCGGATGGAGAATTGGTTGGGCATACGGCCACAAAGACGTTCTCAGTCACGTGAAGACAGTTCACATGAATACCGTGGATAGTGCTCCCGCGCCTCAACAGGTAATAAAAAATGTCAATAAGTTTTAAGAAAATACGAACTAAAGATTTCAATGACACATCCACAGGAAGCCATAGCATTCGCCTTTGAGGAAGAAATCCGTAACTTTGGATCGCCAAACTCGTATTTCGCGACGCATCGAGAATATGTGAAACGTCATCGCGACATGCTTATCGAAGTTTTCACCGACGTCGGCTTGGAACCTGTCGTCACGAGCGGTGGATTTTGCATGCTAGTCAATTGGACTCCTATCAAGAGTAAAATACCTTGGATCGCCAAATCTATGGATTTTGTGATGTGGTTGATTAAGGATATCGGGGTACTGGGTTTACCGGGTACTTCGTATTTTGGAAAAAAGCACAAACATATCGGACAGGATTACGCGAGATTCTGCTATCACAAGGCATGTCAATAATATTTTAAGAGATTATGAGAGAAAAAATGGTTAGGCGATAACGTTTTCTTTTTATTTTACAGAAGGTCGACACGCTCGAGGAAGCGGTACGAAGATTGAGGAAACTGAAAGATCTCTGATTGTAATGACGTGTCTGTGCTATTTTTGGAGTTATATTGATAATACGCTTACGTTCTTGTAAAATGTTTCGCTACTATATCTAGCAAAATGTCTATGAATTGGATAATAATTCAGTTGTACGCAAGATGTATATGTAGATAATGTCTTATATTATTATTCGTTTGATGTCTGTGATTCCCCTGATTATTTCCACATACTTGAACTTGCAAAGAGTTGATGAAACTTGAAAATAAAAAGATTGAACATTTTACACAATCATAGTTGACGAGAAAGAGTATTGAATAATACTCGACGCAATTTCCAAGTCGCAAATAAAAATAATTAGAAGCGATAACGTTGACCTCACGTGCGCATCGATTAAAAAGAAAACAATGTTCTTTCGCGTAGGTTAGTGACGCTAATACGAGCTGTCGCGGAAATATACTCGCTGCTGATATATTCAATAATCGTATAAATTAAACAAGCCTACCGGTGAGCAATTGTTGAATCGTAATTGCATTAGTTGGCTCTTCCAAAAAGATCATAAAGTAGTCCATTCAATCGTTCCAATCTCCCAAATTAATCAGATGAAATGAAAAAAAAGCAATAACAATATGTATCTTGATAAATTCTAGCATAATTTATTGCATATATAAACATTTTAATACACTTTTTTTTGTTCTTCTTTAAACTTTCGTTAAATTCACGTAGAGCTTAATGCTTTAATATCAGTGGAATCATTATACGATAATTAGATAAGACGTTTTTATTTTCTTCTAAAGAGATAGAACGATAACTTTTTTTTTCTTTCGACAATTGGGGATAGAGAGAAGGAAAGAGAGAGAGAGAGAGGCTTCATTTTATATAATTATCAAAAAAGAGATTGGAAAAAATCGAAGGATGGAGGGGGGAATAGAAGGATAATTCTACGCATTCCCACGCGATTTGGCATGACGCGATTGACAATATGACGCTACGTGCACGTAGGTATTGCACTAAAAAAAAAAATTTCTGTGCAGTCGCGCTAGCGAGAAATTGAGAATGAAGTTCACCGTTTTTTTTGTACATAATACAATGGAGGATAAAAACTTTTTGGGGACTGCTTATCAACTGTGAAAACGTTCTCGCTCGCAGATATACACACACATACATATTACTCGCTCGCACGCATTCCTCTTTTATTGCACTTTTATTATAATGTTATGTAGTATTTTTCGTGGTTGTGTCGGTGTGTGAAAATTGCGCGCGTGCCGATATATATATATACGAAAAGAAAGGAGTATAACAGTTCATTTTTATGTATATATATCCATCGGTATATACGGGAGAGATAGTTTAAGGAAGAGAAGAGCGTGTGACAAACGAGAGCGAGCAATTTTATCACAGTCTAAAGCAATAATGACGAAGAAGAAGAAGGATAAGAAGATTGAGATTGATAGAGAGGAGGCTAATTAAATTCAATATTACTATACGTCTAAATTCGCATCGTACGAAGGACTAGATTTGAGTATACTTATCGTTATAGCTATAACGTAATAATACAATTGGATTTATCCACGGAGGACCCAAGATGAGAGAAGAGAAAGATAGAGAGAGATTCAAAGAATTTGTATTTGATTTTTTTTTCTTCATTACGCATGTCTCTTATTATGGACTTTTGTATGTAATGTAACGACGTCACCTTTATATCTTAGCTATTGTACATCGCTTTTATCGTCACACACATATACAAACACTCAGTCCGCGCGAGAGACAGCTTTGAGCTATTTATATATATACTTAAATATATATATATATATATTATATATATAAATTACATTTATATTATACATTTACAATGGAATGTCTCGCTCTCTGTTTAACATTTGCGTGTATTATAATGCGTTGAATATTTCGCAAAGACTACACGGCGTGTGGAGATAAAAATTTGTCTCTAGCTCGACTATAAATATATATTTATATATAAATACGACGTTCGAAATAAACCGAGCGATAATGCACGTATTTAAGTACACGAAACGAAAAGAAATACATCGAAAACAAATAATTGGCAAGACACTAATTATCAAAAGGCCGGAGAAAGAGAGAAAGAGAGAGAGAGACACGCTCGTGTGTTCAATGTACGTTTGTGTATAGGATTATGACGATCATGATTGACATTGCCAACACCAAACTTGTCAGCGCGCAAAATCGTATTGTTTTGTTTTTTCTCGGTTTTACAAAAAATTAGCTAACACATATCACAGAATGCGTTTTTTTTTCTTCTTCTTTTAGCTTGTCGCGCTTCGAGAGACAGAGATTACACAAGGATTTAAAAAAAAATCTTTTTCTATATAAATTAGGAGAAGAGGAGATTCTTATAAAGTTATATGCCTATATTAATGTTGCTGCTGCTGATATTCGTTGAATGATGCGGCTACGATAAATAGTATAGTTGTGGACGACCAAAGGAAGAGTGGTGAGATAAGGAGACGGCCTATAACGAAGATTGTCCTTCCTCTTTTCGGGGCTAAGGTCATCGTATACCTGTACGAAATTCATTGATTAATTTTTTTTCCTCAAAATTACCGAAAAAAAGGTACACTGACGAAATTGATCGTTTTAAAATTTCTAAAAAAAAAAAAATGACATTTCCCCACGCGTATCATAACTTTTCTAACGGTCGAATCCAAATTGAAAATTCCATCAGTCGCAGCCGTCAGAAAGAGAGAGAGACAGTGAAAAACCTCAATCAAACGCGCCCCCCAATGATTTCCCAAGTATAACCACACGGCGCGTGTGCCCCACCCATACCATAGCGATCATTCTCGTCAGTTTTCGGCCCTTTAATAACAGGCTACAAGCACCGCACACACACTAACGCACCAGTTGGAAGCGAGTCCAGCAGCTGCGGCCTAATCAAGTAAAAAAAAAAGGAAAGGTAAAGCAGCCTTCTCTTCTTTTTTTTTTCAACGTCCAGCTGGTTCACTGGTTGAGGAGAGTGTTGGTCACCTCAGAGATGGACAGCAAAGGACTCCCGGTGTCCGGCTTGGCATGTTGCTGCTGCTGCTGCTGCTCTGTTGCTCCGATTGCTCCAACAACGCTGGGCAGTACGACGACTCGGTGACGCTACAAATATCATCCATCAATCATCTCTTTCACCGTCTTTCGAGATACACAAAAATAAAAAAAAATGTATAGATAATTAAAACTGTTGCATGCACCGAAGAAAAAAAAATTACAACAGTGCGAAAGTAAGTTCATCATATAATAAGAAAAGAAAAAGAGAAAGAAAAAGAGTGTGAGAGCGACACTCACTGAGACGCGTGGCGTGGTGCAGTGGGGTGATGGTGGTGGTAGGGATAGTACTGGTAGTGCTGAACCCCCTGCCATACCTCGGAGCTATCCTGCTGCTGCTGTTGCTGTTGTTGGTGCTGCTGTTGTTGTTGTTGCGGATAAGCCGTTGTCGTGTATTGCGAGGACGTGACAACTGGATAATGCGACTGTTGCGAGGGAACTACAACTACCGGGGCTGACGTTGCCGAGACGAGGGCAGTTGCCGGATGTTGCTGCTGCTGCTGTTGTTGTACTTTGCGCGGTGGACTCGCCGTTGGTGATACTCGCTTCCACTTGCAATCGCCGTTCAGCGAGTTCATCTCTTGTAGACTTTTTAGTGGATCCGATCGCGCTGAAAAAAATTATAATGAATAAAAAAAAAACGCTTATCATCGCAAACAATGATAAGGCAGCACGTGCCTCTTATCTCTCAATTACAGACACACTTAACGTATGTACACACTCACAATCAAGCTGTGTCCTAACAATCGGCGGACTGTAACTGCCGTTGTTCCTCGGCGGCGTTCTTGGGGGCGGCGCACCCCACATCAACACCGTCTCCCTCGGCAAATCGCCTCTGTAAGCCTCGGGCTTCACGTCCTCGATTTTCGGCGTCAACAGCCCATTGTTGTTGTTGTTATTATTGTTATTCGTGCAAGCGGGCGAACTACCCGCGGAATTCGAAGACGCCGAGGCAGCTTCCAACGAGTGCCTACTGCCCGCTCGCGCCAAACTCGCCGGTTCCGTCGCGTAAGTGGCGTACTGCTGATGAGCGTTCTCGTAAGTGGGCGGTAAATCGATGAAACCATTGTAACCGCTGGGTGTACTGTGGTACTCGGGATAATAGGAACCGAGGGGACGATACTGGAAGAGATTGTCGGTGGTGGCGAACGCCGTGCTCGGGTACAACGTTTGCGGATGATGCGGGTAACCGTAACCCGCGAGACTCGGCTCCGCTACCGTTGCGGTGGTCGGATACGTCGCCGCAGTTGGATACATGCTGTTCAGGTTGCCGTATGCCGCCACTACGGCTGCCGCGCTGTCGGATAGATAATCCACCGGGGCTGCTACTCCTACGCCTACGCCGCCGACGGAGGCTGGTGTGGATGCTGGGGAGAGTGGCGACAGTTGTTGAGCTTGTTGCTGCTGTTGCTGCTGTTGTTGCTGTTGCTGCTGTTGATTTGCTGCTGATTCGAAGGTTTGAATTTAAATTCGTTGTGAAGCTTGAGTTTAAACTATTCACTTACCGATTTTGCTGGCTCGTTTACTGCGACACGTCGACAGAAAGTCCCTCAGCTGTGTTTTGTAGCGGCGATTGACTCGCTGAGTTGGTTGCGATTGCGAGGCTGCACCCGCTGCACCCGCTGCCGTTGCCGGCGATTGTTGCGACTGCGACTGCACCGTTTGCCCCGTGCTTTGACTGGATAATTGAACACCCATGCAAGAACCACTGCCAGCTGTGCCAGTTGTGGTGCCGAGACTCTCGTTGTCCGAGAAGTAGCTGTTCGTTAGACCTGCGTCAAGGTAACTCACTTTGAAGTCCATCGTTCGTTTGCCGAGTAGGTCGCGACCTTCTTCTTCCCTGTAAATAAGCATTATTTCTTTTTAGTAACGGAGAGGCACAGAATTTTTTTTTCAATTTTATATAAGTACATGAGAGGTCGATGCGTGCAGGTGATGTAGTCGGGTTTGGAATTCTTGTACTGCAGACGCGAACTCGTCTGTAACCACTGCCAACCGCCGTCTTTCGTTTGGTACCTGTAGGCGATCATCCCACTCGCGCCAGTTTTCAATACTACAAAAAAATACATTGTTCCAAATGAACAATTTTACATTTATACAATTTATAAATTTGTAAAACTTACACTCCTGATGAGCGCTCGCGACGTATGCGAGATCGTCGTAGTGAACCAAATCGTAACCACCGAGATTGGCGAGTTCGGCCTCGTCGTAACCGAGTAGAGTTCGACCTCGCTGATCCATGGAAACCAGTCCAAAATCGAGCTTGTGCCGACTCTTGAACATCACTTCTTTCTGCGGCACCTCGAGTAACGAAGGCGGACCGAACGGTGTGCAAAGGGCAAAAAGCGCCAGAGGCGGCTCCTCCGTCTTTGTATTCTGACCGTGCAACACCTTCACTCGGCCCCTTATGTCCAACCGCTGGGATGAAAAAAAAAGTAACGACGACGTTTAACGATTACAGTTTCATTTTCAGAGGTTTTGCTCATTTGAATTCTAATCGATATACATATACATATACATGCGAGTCTCGGGCAGGGCTACTGTGCAAACATTTTCGCCACGCGCGAGCAAAAAGTAATTAGCTGCCGCGACTAATGAGATAGTTACCTTTTTTTGGGGGGGAAAAGGGTGGAGGGTTCTGAGATTATTAATTACGCGGTGTCCCTTTGAGCGAGCGATGATGATGAAAAAGTAAATAGAGCTGGAGGATACTATACTACCTTCTTCTTCTTCTTCTTCTGCCTTCTTTTGTACTCGCTCTATTCGCACCTCGAGGGCTCGAGGAGAACTGCCTCGTGCGTGCAATATACTATATACAACGCGAATGGTTTTGCGCGCGCGAAATTAACTGCAGGGCTTTCTTTTATGGCCCGGCTTAGAAGTGTAATGCGTGGTAGTTTATTTTTTCGCGCTTCTTTTTTTGATAATGGCGTAAAAGCATTTTGAAATGAGATACAAATTTGTCCGAGCAGTAATTTTGCCTCGATAAAACAAAAAGAAAATTGGGATAACTGATACGCGTCGTTGAAAAATGTAAAATAAATGTGTATATATAGATTACTCACGAGGAATCCGGATGTATTGTCGAGCAAACATCGAAATCTCACGGTAAAGCTCCTCTCTAATAGATGAGCGTGTTGAGGGGCGAGCGCCTCGTGAAGCGGCAGATTGGCACTCTCGGCCGGTAAAAACGAGTTCCACATGAGCTGTCGTTGCAATTCCTCGCGATCCTCGCTGTGCACCAGCTCGTATACGCTCTGATGTACTATATCCGACTGCAAACAGAAAAAAAAATGTTGAAAACAAATTTATGAAATACTTTTTTTTTTTTGGTTATTGGAAATTTTTTTTTGCCCGACGATGTATGATTGGCGATATGTATATATATGTAGGGACAATGCCCCCCGTCGAAAACGCCGAAGAAGCAGAGTGGCGCAGTGGAAGCGTGCTGGGCCCATAACCCAGAGGTCCGTGGATCGAAACCACGCTCTGCTAGTGTATCAATTTTTTTTTTCTTTTTTTTTTCCTCGGCTCAGTGTGAGATCTCATTTTTCATGCGGTGCCGAGTTTTTTATGGCTCTTTCGGCCTCTTATATATACTTTTGCGCTAAATTCTTTTTTTCTCTCTCTCTCTCTTTCTCTCGTTATACGGGTGTATCGAGACTTTTCTTGTTTTGTATACCGTTAATTTATCGGGGCTCCGGCGTTGATTAAAAGAAAAATTGATTGCAAACGAGAATAAACTATATATTATATTCGGCGTACCTCGTGAAAAAAAAACAAATGTTGTTATTATTATAGCGACAGTGTTAATTAAAAGAACAACAAGCAGCAGCGAACGAAAAAAGAAATATATAAAGAAGCATCGAAGGTGCAGTCAATAGAAACTTTTCATATAAAAGCGCGAGCACTTGAAAATTTAAATCAGCAAGAAAATTATAAGCGAACATATTATTAAGTGACTTACGGTGGAGAACGATATACATCTTATGGTAGATATACGTGTGTGTGTATATATATAGCAATACTTATGCGAGAATATGCGTGAATTTATAATTTCGTTTAATGCCAAGTGTGTATCACACAATCGCCTCTCAATCTTCATATATATGTATGTACACACACATACACACATGCGCCTTTCACCGGCATCTATAGCTTTATGTTAATTTGAGTTTTTAAAATAAAAGCGAGAGAAATAATCAGCTAATTATATTCGCGCTGATAATTTTACAGAATTGGAAGAAGAAGAAGAAGAAGAAGAAGTTCCGTATAAATCATTATAGCTTTTAGCTTGGCAAACTGTATACACATACGGCAGCTTTTTCTCAAGTAGCAGGCCGCAGCAGCAAAAAAAAAACACAACTCCACGTTAATTATATTATTTTCTAGTTCTTGCTAAACCATTTCGAACATTCTCCGGCTGATAATCACCGACAATTAGACACGTTACACATTATATCTATCAATCTTTTTGCTTATTAGCGTATTTATATACGAGTTTTCTCGAAAAGAAACTTCACAATTCGAACATCGCGCGTTTTATATATTCAAACGAGTGAAAAAAGAAAAAATCTCCATTCGCGACGTGCAATGAATGTTTAAAGAGCGACGCATTTACCGAAGCGAACGGGGCGCACGATTACCGGGAAATCAGAAAGGAAGAAGCTGAAGCTCGCGACAACGTAACTATTATACCCGCGCACGGTAGACTATAGAGTCGTGCATTTATAATGGACAAGTCGCGCGGTACTCGAGTGCAGTCCGCATAAACAAGAGAGGAGGGTTTCATAGTCTCTTAAAGAGAGAGAGAACTAGACCTGTCTGTTGTTCCCTTATACTCGTATCGCGATCTATTATTATTCGAGAGACTCACTCTGTCGCCGAGTAAGAGACTCCCTATGCCTTGTTTACACGCCAACCTGCTATCAGTCGCGGACAGTTGCGCGACTCTTATATACCATGCTATAACTATTTTCACACCTTCGAAGAGTGAGAGAGGCACCGTTTTATCGTATGCGGATGTGCAACTATACGCTTGTGTATATTGTGAGAATTGGCTGAATCAATATTCACAAAAATTTATAGCTCTGCGTCTGTAAATTTATATATTATATATAAAAGAGTAACCCCTCGCGCGAACCCTCTCGAAAGTAAAAAAAACAAAAACAAAATAATCACATGATGATTAAGTCTGGAGGCCCTCTCGTTTCAATTAGGATGCCGGCGCCGCGGCAACATGAAAGCCCATATAGCCCGCTGCAACTCTTTCTCTCGCGGCGATAATTAATCCGCGAGCTCTCAATTAGCGCACGAGAATGATGAGCCTATATATATACACACATATATATAAACGAAAAAAAAGAAGGAAGAAGAAGAAGTGGGCCGATCGAAGAGTTGTATAGCGTGACCGACACGTGTTGAACTCTCTCTCACGTCGTTTTAGAGATGCATGTGTGTTGTCACTGACCCTTTCGAGAGAGCGAGAGAGAAGAAAACGTCTGCGAGCGTGCACACAAGCGCGTGTGTATAGTTTGCACGCCATTCATTGACGACGACGAGGAGTCTCGACCGAAAGTTATTGTAAGAAGGGTAAAGTGTGTTTTTTTTTTTTAAAAACTCACCTGGTGAAAGCCGAGGTAACTCTCGATGCTGTGCGTCGCGAAGAACACTTCACCGTCGCAGGTTAGGATTAGCAGGAAGCCGTTTAATGCCTGTAATATATTAACAAAAAATTAATTAGAAAAATCTCAGTTTTTTTTGTATTATCGTAGTGGGCGTTGGTTCAATCTACCCCCCTTACAAAAATGCAAATCCAAATGGATGCTGTCCCCTCTATCTGATATCTTAGGCTCCACCCTCTGGATGTAGTATAGACGAAAATTTGTACAAGCCAAAGCTTTCACCTTGACTTGCGCGCGCGGTTGGCTGGTAACCAAGGCGGTAGCCAAGGCTCGGCTTTTGACGCTACTCGGGGGGGCTTTTACTTCGCGATCAATACTATATCCCTTCCTCCTCCTCCTCCTCCTCCTCCTTCGCTCTCGCTAACTCTCTTTAGTCTCTCTCGGGAGAAACCAACGCCCACGATGTTTTTAGGGGTAGGGAGCTTTCAGTATTATATATATCTACCTGCAGGAACATTTCGCCGTCCAGGTGCTGCTGGTGATGCTCGTAAGCTCCACGGTAGTGTGGATTATCCTCCTTGTCCTTGTGCATCACCACTGAAACAAACAACATACGTAATGTTTTAAAAATACCGCTTTTTTTTATAGAAGGTTGATAAGCCATCTGCGAGCGAACGCGTATGTGTGGATCAAAACCCTGCCTGCATGCAGCTGTTGCGAGGAAGTGTCACTCGGCATATATATACGCGTGGTCAACCGAGCGTATAGACACCCCATTCCCAAGTTCTCTTCGTAGCGATACCGCTAATTTTCGACCCCCACGCGAATGGAGAGAACAAACGTTGTTTGCTGTAATTTTTTTTTTAACCTTATTTCTAGCGGTTATGTAATTTATCCCAAGTCGAGATCAAATTGAGACTTCAAAGCCTTTATAAGAACTCGGTGTGTAACTAAATTATAAACTCGTGACTTATATCAACGAGAGTGTTTGATTAAGCCTTGCTCGCAAATCATATAATACACAAACAGCACTCCGCTCGCCGAGCGCCAGAGCGAGGCAGCAACAGCAGCAAGCAGCGCCTCTAAAGGGCAATCAGAGTTCCTCCTTTCTTTACTTTTTTTTTATTGTTATTTTGTTTTCGAGCCATTATTTACGACCTATAAAAACAAGACTTTAATATCTCTCTTTCTCTTCTCGCACAATGTTTTCTGCCCGCGCGCGCGTCTCATTATAATGTTTGATTGTTATTATTGTATATAGTTGTGTATTCTTACGGAGAAGTTGAAGGCGCAGTTACGGAATGCCGCGATTACGCGCGCGCGCAAAACTTCACTCTTCGAGATAATAGCTATTATAACTTTTGTTGTTGCCCCTCTTCTGTAGACGACAAAAAAAAATCCCTTTTACTCAATTACCTTCGGCTATATAGCACTCGAGCAAACTCTTGTTATTTTTTTTTTCTGCTCTCTCGTTAGTATCTATAGTTTCCTTCTCTCTTTTTTTTTTGTTCTATTATAACGTGAATCCATAAAGAGCGCCTCGCCTCCTCTCGTTTTGGCGCGTGCCGTCTATAACATACCCACACAACAAATAATAATGACTGCGCGCATCCCTTAATTGAGCGATCAGCGTTTTTTTTTTTTTTATTGTGCTTGTCGAACGGATGATTAATAGATTGCCAAGTCACGAGCGCGTGAGTTTTTTAGATTGAATCGCGCGCGCGCGGTTATTATAACTATACTTTCGTATATAACAAGAATGTATGGTTGCCGATTTTTCGGGGAGGAGGAGGCGACAAAGAGAGATTTCGTAACGAGGCGCTCATTAATCTCGCCGCGGGCGCGCTAATTGTTATTTACGAGGGGACATAAACCAACGAGCGCACAGCTTCATTACTTCGCAAGAGAGAGAGAGAGAGTTTCATATTGAAAATGAGCATGGGAGATTTAAAGGAGAAGGAGAGAAGACTTCTCCGGTTACGATTTTTCGCCCTGTACATTCCGCTATATATACACGCATAAGCCGTAACCGATATTGTTAAGCCGATCAGCTGCGAGAAATAATCATCCGACTATCCGCGTGTTTGCATAAAACAGGGTGTAAAAGCATTCGCCGAGAATTATTAGGATTATCCCGTGCGCGTTGATGATGTTTTGCCTTTTTTTGAAAGCGATATAAGCAGTGCGAATAGCCTATACTCTTCCTTCTTTTTTTTTTCGTTGAGGTAACAGCTGCTGCTGATGGGAGTGCGAGAGCGGAAATTATTTTTGAAACTGTACCGAGGAATTTGATGATGTTTTTATGTTTTCGTTTAAATCAAAATCGACTCATTAATTTATTGATGGGATGATGAAGGATAGTAATTAATAATTGAAAACAAGAAATTTTTTCAATAATAGAGTAATTACACCAAGTTCAACTAAAGATCGAACAAAGATTCAAGAAATACTTCACAAAGAATTCAAAGTGAAACAACTCAACGAAAACTCGTCACCGAGTATACACTCGAATTAGCGTATTACACATCACCTCCACATACGAAGAAAAAGAGGTATTAAAAAAAAGAGAGAGAGAGAAACGAAGGCAAACACAAACCGACCTTCTGGTGTTACGACCCCCCTGTGCTCGCGCGCGCCGTTAAACAACATATACAGGCAATTCCAAAAGGCAACTTATACATATTATAAGGCCCCTCCTCGCCCCTCATTTCAAGCGTCCACGAAGCGTAACGGATCGATAGCGCGGGGGCAATTTTTTTTTTCTCCATCAAAGAAAGCCAACAGTAGCAAGCAAGCAAGTAAAAGCACCTTGACGATCGATGGACTGTGCGCGCCCGCGAAATCAGAGGAATATATAATTGCCTTTAAGGGGGTAGAATATAGTAAAGTAAAGAGGTGGTGGGGGAAGGGAGTTTGGTTGCGTATATGCTAATGCGAGAGAGAGAGTGAGCGAGCGCCACGGCGATATCCCAACCAGATAAACAAAGCAATTATACGCGAGGGCGTACCAGCCGCCGCGCGCGTATAGTAGCAGTATGAAGCGGCGGCCGCCCGATCGAGAAACCTACGCATGCGCAATTAATAATACAACCCCCTTGTATATACCGAAACGGAGAGTGTCGCTGTTAATTGATGCAGGCTTTGCTTTTTAACTGTATATATATCGTTTTTTTTCTTTTATTTTTTAATAATCAATGCTGTGTGATTTTTTTTAGTTATTTGTTTTTTCGTTGATTCAACAGAAAATTGTAATATTTAATATTTTAATTTTATTTTTATTAACGGTTGCTTCAAGAATCGAAATTATCTCGGATTCTGATAATTGATGTCATACCTAGGGGATGTATTCATCGCACGCGTAAGAACCCAGAACAGTTATTTAAGTATTTCAAAATTCTCGCATGGAAGGTCTACCTTAAATGCCAGGTCTAACTCTATCCTGAACTAACGAAATTTCGAACAACAGCCATCTGGCGGTACAATTGAAAAATCTCACGAGAAAATCGTGTCGAATGAGAATGCATCGAGCGATTCAATTGAAAAATTAACAACTCGCTAACCACAACGAAAATACACCCGCACGCAAAAAAAACAAGCTTCTGAAAAATCAATTAAAAATATCTGTTCTGAAAAAAAAAAACAAAAAGTATAATTTTCAATATATTTTTTTGTTCGTTCATACCGCGTCGGCGTACAGCCATTAATCAGAGCGTAAGGGCATAGAGACAGAGTAGAGAGAGAGAGAGAAAAAGAGACCGATTAACTGTTGGATGAGCGCGATCTCGCTGCAGAAAAAAGTAGGTAAACCGCATGCGAGAGTTACAACTCCTTCGTATATATACATGTATATGTGTGTGTGTGTGCAGAAGCAGCTGGCTTTCATCGAACGATCGTTAAGGAGGTGTAAAATCCGTGAAAGAGTCAGCACAGCGTGACGCCTAAACGAAAAAAAAAACCACACACACACACATACGAGAGCACAGCCGCGAAGGAGGAAAAGCGAAGGAAAAGAGGGAGCGTTTGATTTATGTATAATGGGAATCTATATATCCACCAGGTGAGCTCGAGCCTCTCTTTCTCTAGATTTACAGCTAATCACTTTTGCCCCCCTGCGCGGAGAGGCAGCGAAGGGCTTTGAATTTATCGGCGGGGGCGAGAAATCGAATTAATATCAACGTATATATAGCAGAACTATACACGTCCGCGATCATGACGAAGCACACTCATATTGTTTTTTTTTTCGCATGGAGGATATTGATATTATTACGCCGCTGCCGTCGCTGATGGTCATGAGTAAGCAGTCGCGCGCTCGCATGATTATTTCGTCATATATAACACATCTAATTGTGATTGACAAGCATATGTTGGGTTCTTAATTGATTTCTCCTATCTATATTATAATGATAGGTTTAAATTTCTCTATACAGCTACTTTTTTTTTTTAATCTCCTTTTCCTTTTTAATATTTATGAAATTATCGCGCGCGCGTGAGGGATTTGCACAATTAACATCGCGAAAAGTAAAGGCAAACCGTCGAACGTTCACCTCGCGATATATACATACTTCAACCGTATAAATATATAATTTGAAAAAAAAAAAAATTTTTTTTTTATTCGCCACTCGTTCATTAATTCAGTATTTAATTACCCCGATCCCCATAGCTCATCGGGCTCGATCGAAAAAAACCCACAAACCACTCAATTCGCAACGCGCGTTGGCGGCAGCCACACGAATATCTCCCGTCGACAAGTTATTCGTCCCTCAAAAAAAAAAAAAAAAAAAAAATCAAACCCTATCTCCCCCACCGAAAAACATTCCTCAACATATAGCAGCATCAGATGTGGGTCCTTTTTTTTTTTTATTTTTTTTTTACTCTCCGTTGGCGTGTTTTCTGCACACACGTACATACGTACGATACGTATACGACGGGTCAGGGTTGACGTTCAGTAGGTCAGGAGCCTGTGTGTGCTTGGCGGCAGCGGCTCATGAGGTTGCGTGCGCCACGCAAGCCGATCGCGACGTTAAAGGCTATTAATTAGTTCCTTCCGCGATTCCGAAAAACGCAACTGTACCTGTAGGTATATGCTATATAGTAGTGTGTGTATGCAACTCGCGGACGATAAAGCATGTGTGTCGATGCACCGAAGCCGCAAACCAAAGCAACAGCAGCAGCCGATATGCTTCGCTTACTACCCCCGCGGCCGCTCTCTTACCAGATTTTCATATTTATAACGTTGTAGGTGTTATTATATCCTTTTTTTTTTTGCACTCGCATGGTCGAAAGAGAGAGAGAGAGAGAAACGCCAATTGCGGAAGAGAGATCTTCATTTCTTACTCTACTGCTGCGATTGCTTGCAGTTTGTGCGTAATTGATCGGAGAATTAGATGCGAGATGTGTATAGAAATCTGCAGCTCGCTTCTTCTTCTTTTCGTTACGGTTTAACGACCCGTGGGATTATTAGGCACGCGGTGAGTGTGTAAGTGTGTGACGTCACCGTTAACGATCCGCGAATCGGTATATCGAGCAAAAATATTCGAAAGCTAATTTGGCCGTTAACCCTTAACTCCAAAGTATATCATAATAATAATAATAAAAATTTTACCTTGGAAGTAACTCTTAGTTCTGAGGTAGCTGACGCTCAGCCTTAATATACTGAGCCTGTCGAGTTTGCTCAGTATATTCTGCTCGAACGGCAGCAGCGACGCCAAGGTATCCAATTCAGCGTTGAGCCGCTCCCTGTGCCTCTTGCTCGGATTCGACTTGGTCACTCCGTCCTTCTGTGCCGGCTTCAAGCTGCAATTAATCACGCTCTCTAAGCTTCGTAAGCATTTTAATTACAACACACACATCCCCACCCCAAATGTAGAAGAAGAATGATAACGTTTTTCCATTAATTACTCTTGGTAATTAAGCATATGCGCGCGCTTTTCTTCGCCTTTTTTTTTTGTACTTCACTTTTTCGTTAATTATCGCGGCAGCGCTACGTTATTTTAACGAGCTGTAGTAATTGCGCGCGCCTTTTTTTTTTTTCTCTCTCGCTCTGTGTAAGTTACGCTGCACTGAACGTTTTCGGCATTTGCATTTCAAACGGTTGCGCGCGCTCGCGTATCATTGACCCTGTCGAACAAAAAAAAAAATCATTTTCACCGACCTCGATTTTTTTTTTTTACAAACTTTGTGGTATATCCTCTTAATTAACTCGCTGCAACAATCATCAATCATTAAAAAAGAAGCAACGAGCGGGATAGTATATACGGTAATAAAGCTCGATTGAGATATAATACACACCGCCGAGAAAATTCATTAATAATCGTGTTCCATGCGAGTAAAAACAATGTATTACACACGCGGAGAGTGAAATTTTTCATTTCCAAGTAAATAAGCCAGTTCTCTTTCTCTCTATCTCTCACCCCTCTTGACCAAATGGTCCCATCGACAACAGACAACGAAAAATGGGGAAAAGCGAAGTCTGTCCATCCGTTAATAAGACAATGAGCGATAGCCTCGACTCACTCGATTATTTCATAAAACTGAGCGGCGTGAGGGGGAAGAAAAAAAAAATATATGTAAGAGGCGCCAGGTGATATCTGGACTTTGCGATGGCTATCGCGTGAATCACCCACCCTCGCATCGGCCGTCAGTTCCCTTTTGCGCCATTTTGAGAGAGAGAGAAAGCGAGCAGGGAGAGAATTATATTCCGCCCTCGGAAACATCGTGGGGGAGAAGAGAGAAAAAAAAAAAGCATAGAAGGAAGGAAACGCGCACGCGCGCGCCTTTGATTACAACACCAACCCTAAAAGAGGCAGGCCAAGAGAGAGAGAAGCTTTCTTTTCTACGTATGGATTTTTTTTTTGCTCCAATCTCTACCATTTTATTATACATACACTTGTACTCGGTTTTTTACGTGGAAAAGTAGAATATTACGCGAAGTGTTTACGAAAGGTATAGCAGTGTGCGTTGAAAAATAAATGAGGAACTAATTTGATCGCGAGTATGTATAGTACAAGTATGCAATTGGCTTTCTTTTGTGGTTTATTGATGAATCGCCTTACTGATTTAGTCATTTATTTGCATGATACCTCGGAGACGCTCTCTAACTAGACTGAAAATTGCTCTGTACACAGTTTCATTATCCTATAGACCAACCCACCCTTCATATATACCTGTGTGTCTCTACATACTGTAACGAGCTTGTATAGGCACGAGTGAGTTTTGCGGTTTCGATACTAACTGCATACACGATGTATGAGGAAAAACTTTTTTTTTTTTTGTATACCTTCTGTTTCGCAATGCTCGTAACTTTTGTTTTGTAAATACGTTTAAAAATTCATGTCGAAAATATATAAACGAAGTAAATTACCCTACTCGCGCGTGTGAGTTTTATGTACATATAATTGGATTGTAATTACGTCCGTCGAACTCATCGTGAGAGCAGGCGACAATTTATATATAAGTATATAAAGGGCGCAGTTGGCTACAGTATGTGTATTACACGGTTTTTGCGTGGAAAATCGAATATGCAAATCCACCAAAGAGAGAGAGAATGAGAATGAGAGAGAGCTCGAGGTGAGTCAGTGAAAGAGATACGTTATCGCAGCGAGGCATTTACATTTCGGCGACTATTGCCTACAACCCACCCACCCAACCTATATATACCTTACCCAATTAAAGAACCGTCAAAAAAAAAAAAGAAGGTAGAAAGAAATTTCTTTTTTTCGGGTGGGGTTCACTATATAGGGTGCGAAGTCTGGGCTATAATTTATGGATATACGAGTTTCGTTGACTTTATAACATTTTATATATGTGTATGTGTGTGTAGTATTGAGAATGGAATAATTTTAGTAATTGCTACTGCCCTCGATACATTATTCATATCGAGTTGAGAGAGAGAGAGGTGTTTATCATAAAAATGTTTTATGAATTTCTTTTTCTCTCTTATACGTTATAGGAGTATCGAAATGGTATAAGATAACAGTCGTTTTTTTTTCCTCTCTCTCTCTCTTTCTCTTCACGAGTCAGGTAAACGCTACAATTACTCAGATACATACCGCAGAGTGCGTGGATAACGATTAATTTGTTTTACCGTTGCGAATGAGTTTATAACATTCCAAAAACTACTATAGCGTAAATTTTACGGAAGTAAAAAAAAAAGCACGTGTGTGTCTATATATATATACACATTTCCCGAAGGCTCAAAGTGTGAATGTCCTCTCCGAGCTGCACTCGAAGTCGAGCGTGAAAGACAATGGTTGATATAAAAGATACGATAGCGAGAGAGAGAAAGAGAAAGAGAGAGAGTGTGCAAAAGGTTGAAAAGCCCACAATAGTAATTACACTGGCAGTGCTGCACTGTGGCACATTGCAGACTTTTGTGTCCGGAAGCTGCAGCAGCAGCAAAGCAAACCAAGCAAGATCCCCTTTTCTCTCGGAAATCGCGCAATCGCATCTGACTCGTGGAATCCTTCTCGCAATTAACGCGTCCCACGCCTCCTCCCTTATATACCTCTTTCCTTCCCTTCTCTTCTTCTTTTTATTTTATTTTTTTTTATTTTTCGCGCGCGCAA
This sequence comes from Galeopsomyia nigrocyanea, assembly GCA_035047105.1. Taxonomy (NCBI): domain Eukaryota; kingdom Metazoa; phylum Arthropoda; class Insecta; order Hymenoptera; family Eulophidae; genus Galeopsomyia; species Galeopsomyia nigrocyanea. The sequence goes on from JAWWMK010013528.1 coordinate 20,482, forward strand.
AAAACGATACGATCGCGACGAACGACGACGGACGTACGGACTAGTTTGCTTTTCTCTCTATATGTATGTGTGTTTATAAATCTGGCGATCGGCTCATAAATCGCCGAACTTTCGTATAAATCAGAGCCGAGGACCAATTAATTAGCCGCGTAATTAGGAGCTGCAGCTCGCTGAACACTGCGCGACTGAAACCTATATGCAAATGCGCTCTCTTCAAGATTGAGACGTTTACTCCTCTCTCTCATCGTCTCTTTTTCTTTTTTTTTTTATTCGATCCCTTTCGTTCGTCTTATATATATGTGTGTATATATACGTGCGCGCGCGAGACGCAATCGAATTAAAATGCACGTATACGTTTTACGATTTTTGCGAGAGAGAGAACGAACGAGCGGGGATTTAGGTGCGGCTCTCTTACTCATTACTCGTCACTGCCTCGTTCTTTCCTTTTTTTTTCCTTTTTCATTTGTCTCTCTCTCTCTCTCGGCGACGAGAGAGCCTTCATTTCACTTATTGGCCTAATGCCCAAAGTGCTAGCTTAAGTATACCCCTGCGGTATAAACTCATTGCTTCTACTCGAATTTTTTTTTTGCTATATACCTTAGTTTCTACGCTTCCTCATTTTTTTTTGTCGTAACGGTGTTGATACATGGCAATATTATCACTGATGTATTATCGTGTAATTAAAATGACAATTAATGTGTGTTAAATGAAAATTATTATGAATTTTTAATATAATCGCGGTATAATCCATCCAAGACCGCATAAAAGTGACGACGACGAAGTACGGTCAAAAGAATAATCAAATAAAAAAATCGTAACTGCCAAGTTATCAGCCACATCGTAATATAAAAAAAAGTTTGATAATCCAATATCATCAAAATCTATCATAGCATCCATCTATCGTCCAACGTCTACAAGCTGAACACTCAAATCGCACTCAACATTACGAATATACCATATCTATCAAGATAATATACATTGAATTTGCGAGTGGTCGAGTGAGTAGTAGCTCGCGGCAATTCAGCCATCATTAAATCGTTGTAATTGACAGTGGTACATCCAAAAAAGCTCGCATTCCAGAAGCAACAACGAAAAAAAAAAAAAGAAAGAAAGAAAAAAAAAAAGGACACAGGATGCGCGACAGGCAGCAAACACACAAGCAACAGCAACAGCAGCAGCAGTAAGGCAATCAGATTTAACACCTCACGAAATAAGAGTGCTCGGGTAGCAGCAGCAGCAGCAGCAGCGAATTTGCATCAGCCATCAGATAAATTGTTCGTTTTAAACGTTTTCGCTCGGTCCGCGTTGGCTGGCTGGCTCTCGACTAGTGTAATTGATAATTAGGCAGGCAAGAAACAGCAAGCAGCAGAAGGTAGCAAGCAAGCAAGCACGGGAGCGCAATTAATCGGCTTTGGCTTTAGTTTTCTCACTATACTATACGACGACGACCGACCGACGACGACGACGAACTCTTCGACGATGATTCGAATCTCGGAGAGAGAGTGTAGGAGCTCTCGCTTGGGCGCGGACAGGGCATAAATAACCCGCGGTAGCAGCAAGCACGTGTGCCAAGAGAGAGAGAGAGAGACTTTGTTCTCCAAGCGCGAGAGCAAAAAGGAAGGTGTGATCGTGCTGCTGCGGCTGCTTGCCACGCTTGTAATGGGACGTGAAAAAAAAAAGAAGAAGAGAAGAGAGGAAGAGAAGACTACTACTACTACTACTACCGAAACAAATAAAAATACGATTTCGATTGACTTCTTTTTTTTTTTTTCTAAATGGAGCTCTCGATGGTATAATGAGCCGATACTAATATATATAAGCCGCGACTTGTGTTATATATATTATACGGGTGCGATCGATTGAAATGTGAAGCACACACAATCTCGGAGACTTCTTTTCTTCTTTTTTTTTTTACTCTCTCATAGTCGACGTCCGTTCTCTCTCTCTCACTCGTGGCATTTGCATATTTCGACCGCATTCTCGCCCCCACCGAGACTCAAGAGAGAAGAGAGTATCGATTCGCCGCAGTTCACTCTAGCTACCTATGCAGACGTACGTATACATACGCGTCCATAAGGAATCGCGATCGAGAGACACGGGAAAACGCACAACCGCATTCGAGAAATCCGATGCTTCGATAGAAACGATGCAAAAAAAGGAATGAGAGAGAGACAGAGTGTGTTATGTATCATTTGATGCCTTAATTTGCTGCAGTAAACAATCTTTTTTTTTTTTTACCTATATATGTGCTGCACAAAATACACTTTTTTTTCGAATATGTAGGAACATGAGAAGTTGAATGAAAGGGTTCTTCCTCGCGAGTAGGTGTATGTAATAGGATACAGCTTTTTTTTTTTTTGAGGACCCGTAAGGGGGAGAGAAATTTCTAATATTTCGATGCACTTCTTATATAGAAACAATAGATGGCAAATTCGATTCAAGTGGAGCGTGCAAAAAATTTAGATCAGATTTTTATTTTATTTTTCTTTCTATCAAGCAAACAACGACATTTAACACTTTTCTCATTTGCATAGCATTGTAAAGGGGATGGTCACCACACACACACACACACAACACCGAATTACTGAGGTTTCCGCTGCATCGCCACGCGCGCGAGTATGTGTTTTACCGCGTCGAGTTACCAAATCGAAACCCTTATGCATGTGTATAGCCAGCAGTTCTCTTAAAAGAAGGTCAATCGTCGTAACAAGCCAGTGCTTATTCGCATTGAATTACATAAAAAAAAAAAGAACAGAGGAAAAATTGTCATCGTTACACTACTCGTGCAAAGCATAATAATACAAACAAAAGTTGCAGGTCTTCAATAGCAGCAGCAGAGAGACAACGGAGATAATCTAGTTAAGCTCTAGAACTGCATCGGCGTCGGTGGCAGCGGCGAGGTCCAATAAAAAGAGATACTGCGATTTTTTATTGGATTATGGAGTAGCTATACGCGGTTAGGTGGCATCATTATATAGCCGGCGACCGGCGGCGCGACGCGAGTTGACATAGCGCTCAGAAGGGGATCATTCTTCGTGTAATCTCGTTTACTGCAGTGTGTACATAAGCGATCAGCCTATCCTAGAGTTGTTGCGCTAAACCACGCCCTGGGCAAAAGCTCTCCCCACTTTGATTCTTCTCATATCATGCTTGATTCCGTATATATAACGCGATGACATTTCGTTGTTCTTCAATACAACAAATTTTACTTATTTTATGAAATTTTTTTTGTATAAGGATGCAACATATTTAAGAAAATTTTTCTTAAAATAAGACATTTTTTTTTCTTAAATCCAGTAAAAATTTCTAAATTTAAGAACATTGTTTTACGAATGCAGCAAATTGAAGTATGATTTTTTGTAGTGTTTTTTTTTTGCTATTGTGGCGTTTATTAATTGCGGTATAATCCATGCAAGTCAGCGAACGATAACAGGACTTAGGTCAAAGGCATAATCAAATAAAAAATCGTGACTGCCTAGTTATTAGCCACATCTTAATATACAAAAAAGCGCGATAATCCAATATCATCCAAATCTATCATAGCAGCCATCTATCGTTCAAAGTCTTCAAGCTGAACTCAAATCGCATTCAAACATTGCGAATATACCATATCTACGAGATAATATACATTGAATTTCCGCGACGCCTATCTCACTTGGATTTGTCGCAGCCGTTCATCGTTTACGAAAATTCACTTCGACAAATATATTCCATTCATTGAAAGCAGCACGTTGTCAAATCATGCAAAAATCACGCACCAAACGAACAAGCAAGAAAGAAAAAAAAAATCCATATCACGAAGAATTCGACAAAGTGCCTTGTTTGTGTGTGTATGTGTATATACGAGGCAAGTTGATCTCGTTAGCGTTATATATGCCGCAAGCCCGGGATAAACCCTCTCCTCCCGCTCTGCTCAAACATACTGCGGATTCCGATGTATGCGTGTATAGACGTACAACCCCTTGCGAGCAAAAAAAAAAAAAAGAAGAAGCTTCGAGTTTCCGCGCTGATTTCTTCGAAACCTTGCACCAACCCCCCAGTTGCAGTGTGGTTTTCAGTATAATAGTGGGTGAGTAAGGCGTTACGCTACTCTGTGTCGTGTTTTTTCAAGGAAAAAAAAAAGGATGAACGAATTGTGTGACTTTTTGTTGTTGAAAATATTCTCTAAATATTTTTAGAAAAAAAGATGGTTTCAACAAGAATTATGACTGAATGAAAAGATGTGGCGTTCAATAAAGAGCTTTATACGAGTTTATTGCATGACTTTGTTATATTATCGGTTTTATATTATTAATAAAATTTCGTTATTAAGGCAACTTCGCCACCATGGGACAATTTTTCATTAAACATATGTAACTATACAAATTGTGAATAAAGCCAACTGTATATGACACTGAAAGAAGCAAAGTTTATCAAACGGAATATTCGCAACAATCAACCCTCTGTCGGTAATAGTCTGAAGTAAAATATTTTATGAGTTCATCGATATACATCAAGCGCCATACAAATAAACTCCTGCATCCGATAACTCATCGCTCTTATAATTTACACCAACGAAAAAAAAAAATGTAATAAGAGAGAATCCATAACGACAAAAATACTTTACTTGCTTTAACAACCTGCGCATTACAAAACCCCGCATCTCTTTCAGCCTCGACAAACAATTTCTCGCTAAGCCTATATCAATCATCCACAACTCTCTCAAACACTTCAAACTCATTTTTAAATACCTGCTAAAACGACTTCAATCAAAAATCACTTTCCGCACGCGCGCGCACGGGCAAAAACAAACAACCGCGAAAACGAAGTAAAAAAAAAAAGAAGCGCCGAGAAGATAGACCATTAAGCTTTCTCTCTCTCTCGCGGGGTTATACGACTGATGGTTGTTTTGCGGGCCGTAGGCGCCGGTTCTTTGTTTATATATCTCGGGCCCCTTGTTAGAGCCTTTCTTTCTTTTTTTTAGCTGCGAGCGAAAAACCACTTGCGCGTCCGGCAATAAATAGCCCGTGGGCTTTCCGCGAATCGACGCGCCCCGTGGGAACATTGGGGGAAAAATCCGCGAGCGATTTATTAGATCAACGGGAAAACAAAAAAAAACATTGAAGATGAAAATTGGAGAATATTATCGAACTTGCGAGCTCGCGGGTTATGATCCCATCATCGTTGCACGCGGTACGAGAACGATTATATTGTCGAGAGCACAGAAAGGTTTTCGAGTGGAGTTCTTATACTAAAGATTGCAAGTTCGAAGACATTGATTAGAGGAATATTGTTTTTTTGATAATCTTTATCACATGTATTCATCGAGCCCTAATATATCCAGCAGTGAGCGCTGATTCTATATCAGAAATTCAGTTCGTCAACTTCAACTTCATCGTTATTATCGAGCATTAAAATTTATTTTTTCGTTCAATCTTTTAATACTCAGTGAACGACTTAAATTATATGTTACTTTACTATACGCTTGAAATGCATAACTCTCGTGCTATTGGTGGGAGCTGCGAGTTCAATGATCTTCCGCGGATAATGTTATCTGTTTTTTTAATTTTTATTAATAAATCATTCACATGGATATTTTTCCGATACAACTCTCTCTTCCTGATTCGAGCTAACTCCAACTATCAACCCTCTACCGGTAGTATTTCAGAATTAAAACACTTTACTCATATAACTAAGATTGTATATACTTTTATAATTTTCATCACAGAATGAACATATAACCCACCATTCCGATTTCCCTTCTGAGCCTCATTAACAAGACAAATAATACATGAAAGAAAATTCAAAAATAATGTCGCAACAACCAAAAGACAGAAAGATGATGGTCGTCAAGGCGCAATAAATCAAGAACAACGCTCGTATACACACATTATACATGTATATATATCTAAGTCGCGCATCAGACGACGGTGTCAGTCGGTGCCGGTACCAGCCAGCCACCACGTCGCCACCGACTAAATTTTCTTTTTTTTTTTTTATACATATTTTTATACCTTTTGCGGCCCTCGAATATATAGTGTATATACATAGATGCGATCGATACTTCGCAAGCAGCAGAAGCAGTAACAACAGCAGCAGCAAGTTATCCATATAATGCCGCCCACGCTAATTTCATTTGGCCGGCTGCGGTGCTCCCTTGGGTCCATCTGCGTTACCTCTGGCAATTAGATGGCCGCTAGCTGCTGCTGCCGCTGCTGCTCGCGTGCGCCGGTACTAATGACCTCTGACGTATACGTGTATATATACGTAGAACGCTGTATATAATACAAACACGTGTGTGTGTGTGTGTGTCGTGTGTGAGCTGTATATATAGATATGTTGCAACTAGGACGAAAATCGTGCGAGAGGTGTGTGCAGATGTATATGTACGAATGTATATATCCTGTGCAATTGACGTATTCGATTGAACTTGCGCGGTTGACGAGCTTGCAAAGCTTGCGAGAACGCAAACTCAAGACTAATCTATATATGCTAAATATATAACGTATACAAATACGTACGACGGATAATCATCATGATATACATACGGTAGATTTTAGACGCAGTTAACTGTATATACGAGTTTCAATTATTCACCGGAAAATATATGTATATACGCACACACAACCGAGAATTTTAATTGAATTAGATGTTACACGTGATGAATGATAGATCACATACTCGCGCATCGCATCAGATCTAATGAAAGCTTGATGTTAATTAAAGCCGTGTATATATATATTTGAGTGTCACACAGCGCGTCGCAGTGTAAAAGCTCGATGAATAAAAAAAAACCCTCTATACCAAAAATCATCACCCAAAAACAAGAAGAGAAAAAAAGAAAAGTGGAGGTTCGATCGTTTTTCGAAGTATATCGAATCCGCGGAGGAGATACTTAAAACTCGGCGCAGATTCGCAGCAAAATATTCCCGCGAGTTTCTCATCATTCTCTCTCTCTACTCTGTCTGAAAAAGAGACCGAAGGGAATTACAAGCCTCCGCAAAAGGTGGAGAAGGCCAATTTGAGTGTCTGCTACTTGGGCGAAAAATATGCAAATGCAGGTAGCTATATTACTCGCGCCGGCTCGCGGATAATGCACGTAGTAGTCGACTCGCGGTATAAATAGCCAGTTCATATCCTTTCCTCGATTTTTTTTTTTTTTACTTTTTTTTTTTGCTCGATAGAAGAAGTTCTCGAATATCGGCGAGAGAGTGTCGAGTTACCATCCAAGCAGAAGAGCCAGAGAGACGAACGAACGATGCAGACGTGTAATCTGCCACTGGGCGGGGTAATCATACGCTCCTTTTGGATCGATATTCTCTCTCATTCGTTCGCTCGCTCAATCTGCCGAAGATGTATATACATATGCAAAAAAAATTTTAGTTTCTCTTTTATATAAAACCTCCCGAAAAATTCTTGCGTCTGCGCGTGTAAAGATTTCTCGTCGCGGTGGGTTTAATAAAAAAAAAAGAAAAGATAGGAATTAAGGTGGGTGGTGGTAGTCCAACGATAATTGAATGTAATCCAGGGCGTGGCAAAACGTGCGCAGCAGCAGAGTTTACGAGCGAGAGAGAGAGAGAGAAGGATTTTAATCGGTTTTGATTCTCCGCAAGCGCGCTTTTGAAGCTTCATTATCAAAGGCGCGAAAGCCAATTGCCGATCGATTCGCACGTGTATGTCAGAGATAATTGATTTAGATATGTATTTTTAATGTCTTTACGGGATATTAATTAACAGAGTGCGCGTAAAAAAGAAAGAAAAAAAAAGTTTTCGGTTATATACTAATTGGAAAAAGCTTATCAATATACTCTTTCCCCATCAATTAAAAAATACATTTTCCCGTGCTCGAAAAAAAAAAAAAAATAGGTTGCAGTCAACTGCGCGAACGCTGCGCACGAATCACACGAGCTCTGCAGCTGCAGTGATAAGAAAATTTTTCAAAGTTAACAGCAATTATGTAAATGCTTATTTAGCCTGGAAAGTTAAAACGACTTATAAAGTTTTAGATCGTTGCTCTAAACGAGATAATTTTCCTCGTGTGTGTGTGTATTTCCTTGTCACCGCGATCTTTACATACACATGTTAATATACACGCTTTTCTTGCACGTCAACTTGTTTCTCATATACCCACACACGTGTGTGTTTGTTCGAGGAGAGAAAAAAAAAAACTATATGTATTATGTGTTTCACGATACTATGTAAATACATTGATAAAGAAAAAATTGTATATTCATTTTTCTAATCGTTTTCTACCCTCACGTTATCGATCAAATAAAAAAAAAAGAAACAATTTCATCGTAAACAAATTCGAACCATCATGTAAAAACAGAGCTTTTATCGCTCAATCGTCTCTCTCTCTCTCGAAAAAAAAAGACAACTGCATTTCTCTCCGCGTTTGGTATAATCATTCTCCTCGCCGTTGCAACAGCAGCAGCGTTTGAGAGTAAATAACAGTAATCGCGAGAGATGCTCGCGCGAGGACCTCTGCAATTTTGAAGCCCAGAAAGAAGATTTTTCGGGGGAAATTAATAGAAGGGCGCGTATGTCATAGAAATGCCGAGGCAGCAACCCACGGGATAATATACACGATATTGATTTAACACAATGCTCAAGGTTTTCGAAGCGATATCGTATTGTTTATAAGTGTATACACGCTTATCGCTGCCTAACCAACCCTCGCGGGTAATAATAATAATAATAAGGCGAGAGAGCTTGCGAGTGAAGAGAGGGAGGTGAGGGATTATGTAGATATACAGTATTAAGGCAAGGACTTTATCGCGAGGTGGTTGAATAGCTGTATTGATTTTTTTTACTCATTTTTTTTTGTTGTTGTTGCTGCGCTAAGGTTTGGATTAAGTTTTCGAGTTGATTAGCTTTTTATAATTCGCGATGGATTTGCAAGATATTTGTTCTTTCTGAAACTACGTTAGCAGTTTTGTAATCTGACAACGATTGAAATTACAGAAGAAGCCAGAGCTTTTTTCGTCTTTATCTCCGAGTAAAAAAAAGGAGAACGCCATCTTGGATACACGCGATAACGTGTGGGTGGTGCGGGAGAGACGCAGAGAGCTGAGAAATAGGAAGCTTGCGAAGGATTGAACTTTAACCTCAAAAAATGTCATATCCGCCATTTGTTTTGTCGATAATGCTGCGTTATTTTTCTTCTTTTTTTTCTCTCTCTCGATCGCACCCCCCTAAACGATTATTCCACGATCTGATATTTCAATAAAAAAACTTGTCACGCGCGGATGAAGATAATGGTTTTAGTGCTTTTTTTTCGGTTATACACTATTTGTATATATCTGTCACTTTTGACGGGGTGGGTAACAAGACATATTTTTTTTATCAAATATGTAAGGCCGTCACTTTATCACACCAAAGAGTTGAGAGAAAGACCTTGCAGGTATAATTCGATTTATCAGACGTATAATTGAAAAATCACTCGTCTATTATCCACACACACACATAAACTCGCGCACAACGAATTCTGCCGGCAAAATACATCCAATATATATAATCAACTTATAAACCGATGCATAAACTTTTGCTTCTATAATACATAAAATGCTCGCACAGAACTCGTTGTGCGCGCACACCACACAAAATAAACCCCGCAACATTAAAACACTTTTCCTTCGTCGAAAATTCACAATATCAAACAAACGCGAATTTCAGCCACTTGGATGAAAAAAAACACACCTCTTTCCATTGCGTCGTCGCCTCTTGGTAGCATAAACAGTGCCAAGTTGGCTCATAGCCACGGGATTGTTGGGGCTCGCGGCGGCGACGGCCGGCGGTGGTGCTGAGGTTGGTGTCATGACTGCTGCGATCTGCAATTGACTGCTATCGTTAACCACAGCAGCAGCAGCAGCAGCAGCCGCGGTAACACTGAGCGCAGCACTTTGACTTTGTGTTGTGTGATGATGATGTGGATGTGGATGATGATGGAGGGCCTGGGCAGGCTGTTGTTGCTGCCATACCCTCTCGGTCCCGAGGAGCCCCAGGCCCCCGGCACCTCTCTCCAGCGCGTACACGGCTTAGCCGCGCATCTATAATCCACTCTCCAAATTCTCCTCGTTTTATATGTATATGTACGAAATCTTCTATTTCGCGAAAACAAAACTCGACGAACAATTCTCTTTCTTTTATCACGTTGATAAATTCCTTCTTTTTTTTATTATTTCTCCGGATTCTCTCTCTTTTTTTTCACGCCGAAAGCACAGAAACTGAGAGAAAACGAGCGCGAAAGGTGGATAGTGGATGCGCGCACAGCAACAGCTCCAAGCCAACTGACAAAGCAACTGCTGCTGCTGTTTTGTACGAGCAGTGGTGGTGGTGGTGGCGACGGCGGCGGTGCGGGCAAACCTTCTCTTTTGCTCGCTCGTTTCTCTCTCACAGAAGCGGCCCGCCCACTATACCAATCGACCGACCAATCCTAACGCCAGCATGGCGTATGTATAACCCATACTATCCTATATATACGTGTGTATATATATATTCGTGAGTGTGGGGGCTGCTTGCTTGCTTGCTGAGAAGAAAAAAAAAAGAGAGAAAATGTTTAATGAAAGCTCTCGTAGGTATTGTATACGAGAGACGGGATGAAAGTGAGAGCATGATGATTTTATTTTTATTTTTTTTTTTTTGGTGAAATCGATATAATCCTTACCCTATATATACTTTACAATGACACTCGACGGTATAGAATCGATCGGATGTATATATATCTTGGGGGCGGCAAATAGCCGTAACGGAACAACATCCTTCCTCGCTCTCTCTCTCGTGACGTAAAGATCGTTTTGACGAAAAGTGCCCGTTGGCACTGGTCACTTGTATATATATACATGGGCGATCACGTGCGGCACGCGCGAGTTAAACTCGCGACAAATCTTCCGGACGCCCTTCCGTGCCGCTGCTCAGCAGCACGCCACACAACCAGCATTCTCTCTGTCATTGACCTTCGCCCTGCAACCCGAACACAGAGAGAGAGAGCTTGCGTGAAAAGTCGAAATTTCTTTTTCATCAAGAGAGAAGTGTGCAGAGAGGTTTATACTATCGCCATCTGTTGGCTGCTACCCTTTAGTTTCGAGAAGGGTTGCTTCGTTGCCACGGTGGGGTTACCTTTTGTGGTTTATACAGGTGTGTGCATTCATTCGTTGGGCATGTTTGTTATATTTGTTTCTCGATCTCGAGGTGACTTCGATGATATATATTACATGATATTTTTCCGAGAGACCCTGAAATGAAAAAAAAAATAAAAGCTCACGTCGATTTGTTATTTCTTGAGGATCTTCGTCGTTATAAGAAGCAATTGACCAATAATTCAGTCGCTATTACCTAACCCTCCTTGTCGTATCATACAGCACAATTGTCAATTGTTATTTGTTGGTTTTTCTTGGAAATATAAAAAAAAACTAGTGCGCAGCAATGAGATTAACCATCATGGCAATTGATTAGCCAGTATATAAGCAAACTTATATATATGGTTAGCATTTGGTCGAGCAAAAAGAAAAAAAAAATAAAAAAGAGCACGCTTGTGCTTGCGGGGACTTAATTAGATAAATCATTGTTTTTGAAAGGTGAACACGCGCTCGCCGCGCAACCCTAATTGCGTGCTATGAATAATTACTCTCGTAGTTGTGCTGCTGCTGCTGCTGTTCGAGCTACTTTTTTTTTTCTTTATCGCTCGTATGCGCGCGGCTGAATAAACGCGCGGATTATAACAATCAATTGAAATTCGCGTTCTCCTTTTTTTTTTCTTTTTTTAACGTGTATAGTATGTGTGTGTGTGTACGTATAACGGTGTACTTAAAAGTAAGTTGCACTCGTGTGTCATTATATATGCCCGAGGGTATTGTTTTATTGTGTTACGCAAACACACACACATACACACACACTGAGAGAACTCATATTTTTTTCCGGCTCATTGTCTCGCGGAAAAAAAAATGCCGCTGCGCTATATGAATCTGCGTGAAACGAACGAGCGAATCCTCGCTGAGAGGAGAGATTTAATTTTATATTATGGGTTTTAATGTTGGTCTGGATTGTATGTTGTTGTTATATTTTCAGTTATAGAGTTCTGTACATTTGATTAAATATGATATTATATGATATAAGTATCTATAAGTAAAAATGTATCTTTGGGAATATATTTCGGTATATAGCCGACTAAATAAATAGGAATTTAATCTCAATTTCTTGAAAATAAGCTGATTTCGACGACTCAACAAATACACAAAGCTCGAAGATTTCTATCGATTTCAACGTCTCGACGACAGCCCTCTATCGGCAGTAACTTAAAAACAAAATACTTCAAACAGGAATTTTTCAAATATTTTTATCTACTTACTTATATATCACTGACAGTAAATTGAAAGTCAACGTATCAATCAGCGATTCACCAAATTATCCCCCCATGCACGCAGCTTAACATTGTCAAACAAGATCAACACACAAAATCTCATATATACATTACACACACAACAATCAGATCAACCCTTTCCTCCGAAGCAGCTTATATAGCGTATTCCCCCTGCAATACAATACCACAATGTTTTGATCCGTTTGGCTGAAAAACAGCAATAAAACGTGATGGGGGGTAACGAAGGGAGAGAGAAAGCCTAAATGGAATGAGATTGTTATTTGCGGGGATGCTAGTAGTAGCAGGTCGCATTGTGTTGCATATATATATATATAGAGGGGAGAATCGTCACGGGATGTTGAACGTTTCATCGGGGGATTATATAACGCACAGGATCTATTTATCTAATGCTCCTTGGCAATATGCTCTTTCCATTTGTCACTCGCGATTCTCTTGTGTACGTCCCATGCAGACTTTTATTTTCTCGATCGGTTATATATATATATATAGCGGAGAATCGTTTTTCTGTGGATGTGGGGTTATTTATGATGGCATTGAGCCACTTGATTCTTGATTGGAATGTTTCTCTGTTGGTTTTAAAACTCGTCGAGAAAAATCGAACGACTTCCGTTCTTAAACTATATAAGAGAGAGAAAAAAAATCAGAGTGATTGGCAGATACTAGAGGTTTAGATTTCCCATCCGCCCGAGTTAAGAAAAAAAAAAAGGAGAGTGAGAGAGAGAGAAACTCCGTTCGCTGACCTGCGTTCATCCGAAAAAAAAAAAATAAAAGAAATATATATATAAACCTGCCAGAAATCCTTGATAGCGAGCGGCACAGCTGCGTTCAGCTCTCGTATACATATATAATAAAAGACAATAAAACTTTTTACAACAACGAGCTGCGGCGTTGGCCTCGAGCTGAACAAGGCACACATATATATAGCAGCGATCATGATGATGATGATCGTCTTCGTCGTCACAGTGCAGAAATTCTCTCTGCTTAAAGGCATCGCGCACTCACTCGCAAGTTGAAGTCGTATAGCCGGCAAGTATATAATAATATTATAAGGCAAACTTAACGTTTTGCTCACGTGGCGGTTGCCTGATAGAATTGACCCTGGATATAGCGTGCATCATCTCTCTCTCGCTCTATACGGAGTTTTTGTCGAAGGGCAATCATCGGATTATATCGCAGCCACCGCCGCCGCTGTCAATCATCCCAAGAGGCAGACTAGACACTACTAATTTCACTCAATTTTCGATAATTTCTCCGAACACACTGCCGCCACTGCTGCTGTTTTCCGTAATTACGCTTATACTCCGCGCGCACATTATAATAACAATGTGAGACGTAATTACGTATGCGTAGAAGTAGCCTCTTCTCTCTCTCGCTCTCTCGTTCTATGCGCGCATATATATATCTGACAGGTATTGCCGACGCCGCGGTGGTGGATGCTAATTGCCGCAGACGTGATTTCTTTTTTTTTTTTTTTTTTTGAAGATTTTAAACGAAAAATATATATAAGTGTGTATCAGCTTACGCAACGTTGATCTTCTTCTTTTGCGAAATTGAGGTTTCGTACGATCGATTGATGTTCACCTTGGTGATTAATAAGCTCCAATTATTATTATATAGAGCGCGGCTAGCGATATTTTCTAGGTAAATTATAGCAGTTGGATTAATTTTTTAGTTTCTTTTTTCTGAGAAAATTGAATAATCGATTTCGGTTCATGGGATGTATTCGAAAATTTCGACCATCTCAAAAGTAGACCTGAATAACAACCTATATATCTTCTTCAATACGAAGCTTTTCGAAAAAGAAAAAAAAACATTTTTAAGATGGCGTATAAGTGCATCTTCTCCGAAAAATTCGCACAGTCAGCGAGTTTCTTTCATCGGTGAGAATCCCTGACTTCTTCTTTATTTTTTTTTTTCGAGAGCAATTACGTTCCTCCTTTCGGCCATTGTCCGCGCGCCACAAGCGAATTGGGTACAATACAAAAGATGCTCAGAAAATAAAAAAAAATATATGTATATATATACATAACTACTCACGGGGACGACGACGGATGTTTCCCATGCATGTGCATTTTTTTTTTGTTATTCGCGTGCAGAATTTTTTCGGAGTATATATATAAGGTATATAACCGCGGCGGCGCGTCGATGTCTCCGCGCCGCGGCAAAGCGCCGTGCTATATATTTACTCTTTCTGTCGCTCTTTGCACAGACCGCCATCTTTGCGATACCACGTTCAGATTATATATTTTTACCGCGGCTCTTTTTCTCTCTCTATGTGTATGCGACGTTTTATGTGTGCACAACAACGTGCTGCTATTGATTTTTATATGCATCGGGCTTTGTGCTGTATATACCTGCAATAATGGTGCTTGTATATATAGGGTTTTTTCATGTCGACGTTTTTAATATTTCATTGGGAATATTGGTAGCAGAGTTTATGTACTGCGTTTTAAAGTTTTATGGTTTTTAGCGATGAAATTTTCATTGGCAGGACGCTACAAAAATAAATTTTCGAGAGGGAGGAATTAAAAAGATTTGTTTTTAAAATGAATATGCAGCGAACTTATAGGAGTTCGAGTTACTTTTTTTTTAGGAAAGGAGTTGTAAAAATAATTTAAAAATGAATATAAGATCTTAATATTACTTGTAGCTATCTAAAATGCTCGATTTTAAAAAAAAACTACTCCTCGTAATTAAAAATAATCGCGAAAAAGACTAAAAGTCAAAAGCTCTTAAATTCGCTGCAAAACTAAAAAAAATAAAAACATTTTTTCATAGTTTTTGACTTTTTAAAGTCACCGTGACTCCCAGATTTTCAAGTAAAAACATGCAATATGACTTTCATAGCATCCTCTGAACTTTACCAACTTTTGAACGACAAAAGATGATCATTTTCATCGAAAAACACAAAACCGCTATTCACAAGATTTTTTTCTCCGCGTATATAGAAAATTTTCTCGAAAAAAAAAAAGAAGAAACACACAATTCGCGGATCAAAGAAGTGTCGCGGTGTGTGTGTGTGTGTCGCGCGCGCGAATAAAAGCCTGCACTTTGTCGGCAATTTAGAATGATGATGATCCGTCGCGTCCGTCTTTAATAGCGAACATCGTTTGGACTTGTCGGAATTGGCTCAAAAGCTCGTTCATCATCCATAGACAGGCCACGGCGCAAATAATAATTGCGTTCTCTCTCACTCTTACAAAAAAAACACGCGAAAATCACTTTGTCAGCTGCGCAGGCATTATCACCTCTAATTAACCGCACCTTGCTCTCTTTGATATCAATCTCGTATTATATCGAATGCAAATGACTTGTATATAACCGGTGCTCTGTGTGTGTGTTGCACTGCCTCGTGCGTCTGTCGCGATATTATCGCGCACAGCAGTGTGAGCATCTGCTTCGCTTCTTGCCGCGTTGCGCTTCTCTTTCTCTCTCTCTTTCGGAGATCCGAATCGTTTAAACACTCTTAATTCGTCAAGTATAAACGCGCGAGCAACGAGAAAACATGTTATTTCAAAAAGGTGCTCGCTTGCAACTTTCGCCCCCCGAAAAATAAAACAAAAAAAGAAATTTTTGAAGGAGGGGTCGGATGATTTTATATTTCTTATGTATGGTACCTTTTTTTTTTGTTTTAATGCCGCGCGTAAATTCGAGATATTTTATGTACGCGCGAAGGTTAATTACGATCGAGCAACGAGATTGAGTTATTATATTCATGTATTATAGTCGATGGAACAAAAAAATAAAAAGCGAACGAGGAATTGAGATACGAGTGCACAGTTTTTTTTTTTGCATCGTGCACGAATAAATATGTCACTCCGAATGTTTCGAGCGCGTGAAATATTTTACAATTTCGGCTTCGTTGGCAATTAGCGGCTTTTAATTACATTTTTTTTCTCTGTCTCTCGATACGAGGTAGAGTGAAATAACACTCTAACGAAAAATATCATGTACATGAAATATTCATATAAAAAAAAAACAGTAGCCAGCCGTGATAAGGTAAACTTTATTGCCTTTCTCGGCAGATGCTATCTGCTATATACGGCCGTTACGCAATTTTATAACGAACTTTGAAAAAAAAAAGAGAGAAAATTGCTTAATTTTGAAAATGTCAAATGAGATTTTAAAAAAATCTAAAAAAATCACGAGAACAACAACAAGTGCCCCTCATAACATTCCATTCCTTATTTTTTTTATCTCTGTCTCCGCCGTAAAATACCAGCGTGCAGAGGCAAAGAGGGAGAAGTGAATTCCGTGGGTTTTGCGCAACGACGGCGAAGTGAGCGAGCCGCGAAATAACGTAATTAGCCGCAGCAGCGGCGCAGCTTAGGCGTGGCAAGCACACGCATATATATAATATAATACGGACAATAAACTTTTGAAGTCACAGTGCGAGCGACGCGATAAGAAATTTCAAATCGACCGCGAGCTTTTTTATTTTACAGAATAGTTTTTACGGTTAAAAAAAAATGTGAGGAAAATTCAATTGGAAAGTAAATTCGAGTTTCGAAGTAAATCATAGGATCCGGTGTAACTTTACGACCCGTAAATAGTGTTACTCCTGCTAACTGGAAAGGAGAAAAATTAAGCAAATTACAAGTTACAAAGAGAAACTTTGCCTATACGTATATATAATGTAAATATGAGATAAGCTAGAAGAAAAAAAAAATCCGGTATAATTCAAATGCTCATACACTTTTACGACGTGCAAACATGAAAAATCACGTGCAGTTAAAAAAAAAGAGCAGCGAAATCCTTTGTAAAGAAATATACCCCAAGAGCAATGCGGGTGGGCACTAACTTCGGCATCCTAATTGTCGTACAAGTATATATCCGGAAGTCCAATATGCGACATACGCGCGCATGTCGAGCTAATTAACTCCAATTTACACACCACACACACACGACTGTTTGAATGCAGGTGCACTCGTAGCAAAAAAAAAAAGACGATATCAAGGGACCTCTTTCTTCTTCCTCTTCCTCACCCTATACTATATACTCGTGTCTCTCTCTCTTTTTTTCTCTCTTTTTCAAAGGCAACTCGATACTCGCGCGGCAGCAGCAGCAGCGAGAGAGGAGAGGAGAGAGAAAACGAGGATGACGTACGGGCAAAAGTATAACTCGCAGCGGGCGAGCAAATAAATACTTGAATTATAATTCGCGCGTACTCGTAAAAACGTCGTCAAGTCGGTTTTAATTTCGCCGTCTAGAGAAGGATTTTTCGGATTTTATTAATGCGAGCTGTATATTTATATATTTAAAGTATAATAGAATCGTTTTAATAGATATTTTGCATCATAGAATATACAATTATTACATATGTGTCCGATACAATCTGTGCTTCATGAATTCAGATTTCAGCGTATAGATTGCAGTGATATATTCATGTTATGTGCATTACGTTATTTATCCCCAAAAGTCTTTCTTTCATGATACAACTTCACTTAGGCCATCTATAGTCTAAATTGTTATTCTCAAATCAATCTCATATTATAAACTTTTACCAAAAAAAAAAAAAAAAATACCTCAATGAACGCACGACTTTCTTTTTCCATCGCAGCAGCAGCAGCGTTGAAAAAGAAATGTATAACATTATATATACATCGCCGATGCAGCAGCAGCAGCAACAGCGATAAATCAGTAGTTAGCATATCGCAAATAATTCGCTCTCGCGTGGTAAATCTCTACGGGGCTCGTGCGCGGGCAGGCAGAAGATATCGGAGTAGCCTTATGCGTATCACGCAGAGAGAAAGAGAAAAGTCACACAGAGTGCGGGATAATTTGTTAATGATGCGAGGGCGCCGCCGCTGCAAGTTCCGAAGAAAGTGAGACGTCGTAAATCCACGCTGTTTATTAACCTACCCGCGCAACTTTATTCGCCTGCTGCTAGCTCCAATTTGACGCTCACTGATATTTGAATCCCAATTCCTCTCTTTTTTTTTTGGTTTGTTTGTTGCAAGAGTGCAGAAGGATTTATTCGGCGCGAGATTTCAAGCTCGTGTGTGGGTCGCGGTATAACGTGATATCCCCACGATGTTTTTACGAGTTTCCAGCGCAAGAGATACGACGAGTTTTTGCGTGATGCGGTGCGTATATAGATGAGAGAGAGACTTGGAAATCAAGCAAATCTTTTACCAAAGTGTTTTTTTTTTAATCGTGTGAAAGATTACGACGTGTGATAATATTGATACACTTTGGGAGAGATTATGTTAATTTAATCTGACACGCGGATAAGTTTGCGTGATATGGAGTGTGTGTGTGCTCTACTTATATTCACTTCACAAATCTTCGTGTGTATACGAGGGACTTAGTCGAGCAACGATTTGAACTTAAAAAAAATGCATCTTCAAAATCATACGTCAATCATAATAGTCAGAAAGCCGCATGAAAAAAAAATGAAAGGAAGACCTGAAAAGTTCATCGGACGAAAGCGTAAAAATTGTCCGCTTCGAGTGATATATATCTCATGGTAGAGCCGCGCGAGCGATCAGTGAGCTTTGATTACAACGCGATCACCTGGCATCATACATATATAAGAAGACGAAAGAAGAAGAAGAAGAAAGTGAGGCGCAGAAAGAGAAAGAGAGGAAGGAACGACCTTGCGGCATGCGTGTATGTGTGTGTATATAGCGACCCGCGATCGCACGCACGTGACACGCTTCGGAGGAGTCGCGTGCTTCTGGCTGCTGCATGCTGCAGAAAAAAAAAAATTTTTTTTTTGAAGTTATACGGAAAGGTGTGATTGAAAATGAGGAAATTATATTTCGCGATCTGAACGGGGAATCGTATCTTTTAGTACGATTTCGGGGAATCAAGTTAACGAATCAATTCACGTTTTATTTTGGGCGTTTTCATCTTCGAAACTCAATTCGAAACTCAAGATGATGATATCGATCTTGAATTCGGCAAATTCGGATGTTTGATTTAACAAGCTGATCTTACTGAACGGGGAATCGTATCTTTTAGGACGATTTCGAATAGTACGATAAGTTATACGATTTCGAATAGTACGATAGATACGATTTCGAATAGTACGATAAGTACGATTTCGAATAGTATAACGATAAGTACGAATAGTACGATTTCGGGGAATCAAGTGCGAGAACGTTAACGAATCAATCCACGTTTTATTTCGGGCGTTTTCATCGAAACTCAAGATGATGATATCGATCTTGAATTCGACAAATTCGGATGTTTGATTTAACAAGCTGATCTTAATTACTGAAACTATTTTGAAACGTTGATTCACCTTTTAAACTTGATTGACGAAAAATGCGGGCGAAATTTCGGACTACCGCTAATACATTTTCATCGTTTTATCCAACTTAATTTTTATGTAAATTAATTATTGAATTTGATGGAAAATTATAATTTTTAGGAATTCTATTTTCATTTATTTTATTATTAGTTAAGATTCATTCATATTAAATCTTTCACTTACTCATTGATCGATATACAATTCAATATTTCATGGCTCGAAACAAAAAAAATCTCATTTTTACATACCACTGGAAAACAAACTCCGCGTGCATATTCAGCCGCGCCATCTTATACCGAAAAAACGCACGAAACTTATAATAATAATACGCGCGCAGTGCTACTTCTTTTTTTTTTTCGTTCTTTCGCGGCGTAATAACGTTTTAAGTGAGTTGTTTTATTATAGATCAAAGCCCGAGATTTCAATTAACAGTATATACGCGCTCGCCTCGTTTGCTTCCAGCCATACTATTATATCAGATCATCTGCAAGATTTTTTTTATATGATTTACAATCAATTTATATTCAACGCGAGCCGCGGGTGCGCTTTTTTTTTTCTCCGCGAGTTTTACGACTTTGCACGCACCAAGAGTTCACTGACACAAAAGAAAAAAAAAACAAACATTAATTTCCTTCTCAAAATATATTTTTACTCATCGATATATAAGACAGAGCGACAATGTAATTCCGGATTCGAATGGTATATATTGTTGGCAAATGGAGATAGCGCGCGGCGCTTAACGGCTCGTTGGGCAACGATTCACTCGTACACGATACACACGAAGCTCATAGCCGTTACAACCAAGAGAGAGAGAGGGGTAATAGGAGAGAGCATCTAGAATAACGCAGTAAGAAAAGAGAGCCTGTGTGTGTGCAGTTTTGCGCCGCGATAAAGTCATAAATCGCCTTGCAGCATCGCCACACACACACGCCAGAGATATAAATCCTAGAAGCTGTATATAAGATCTCTTTTCTATATAACGATAGATAAACTTATTTTTCGATTTTTGCGTTAAGAGTATTTAGAACGAGATTGAGTGTTTTATTGATATATAGCTGTTGGTTAAAATCATCCGACAATAATTAATCTTCGTATCCGATGAGACGGCAGAAATTGTCAGCCGGTAATTTTCAAAATGAACAACTCTATATATACTTCCCGTATTATTTGTCTGGTTAATAAAAGCAGGTGCGATTTTTAATTACATTTCATCGCTGTATAAGAGAATTAGATTTTCGATTGAGTCCCATTGAAAAATTAATCAAAATCATCGGTATATAATGTACACACACAAACTCCCAATACGGCAATTGTATAGAACCCCTCGGTTCGATCAATGCCGTACTATACACATTGAACGAGCACATAGAAAAAGGCAAAAAGCCACTGCACGTCAACCTGTTGAAAGTTAAACGCCCTCCGTTGGTGCAGTCATCCCATCACATAGTAGTACATGTCCCCTCTAACCAATAATGCAAAGAGCAGTAGCGGTCGATGAAATGAATAAGTGAAAAACCACGCCGCTCTCTCTATATATATATATACAAGCGACGACCCCCGGAAGTTTTATTTTATTTTTCTTTTTTTTTATTTAGAAAGGCGGAGCTTAAATGCAGCGCGCGCAAAAAAAAAGTGCAGGATGAGAGAGAAAGAGACACGTACATATACAGTATATATACCGATGATATCTCGGACTAATGACGGCCCTTCATTGTTTCGCGCGACAAAAGCCTACAACCTTATTATTAACTCCCCTCTACCCTGTACGAGTCTTTGTTTTTTTTTTCTCTCTCGAGTCTTCTTTTTTATATTCGGTTGTGCTGCTGCTGCAGGTGAGTTATGAAGACGAGGCGAAGGAAGGATGCATTTTAATGAGTGGGATGCGCAAGGACAAGCTGCGAGTCGAGGTGGTAATGAATGGATTTTTTCGGCGGATGAAGATTTTTTTTTTCAGCATTGGATTGAAACAGGTAAAATAATAGTAACATTGATGTAAAGTGAGAAAAAAAATTTTTTTTTTCTGTCGACTGAATTGTATAAATAAGTTTCTAATTAGATACGAGCGTGTGATGTGTTACAGAACTGTCAATACCAAAGAAACAAGATGCACCGACAAGATACATCGCTAATTATAAATGTCTATTTCAACACTTTTTTTTTTTAATATCGCTTTCCGAACAGATAGCTTATCAATTTCGTCGCCGCGCAGAGCAAACATCGTACTATAACATTTGATAATCGGACTAATTCGAGTTGACACAGCAACCAACGAGTCTTCGATAGTGGTGGACTGTAGTTGGAATGTAAAAAAAAAAAATGCGCAGAAATCCATAGGTCGCTGGTTCAAATCCGGCTCGAATGAGAAAAAAAATAATTTTTTTTCGTTCCTTTTTTTACGCGAAAATTGGCCTCTCTTTCTCTCACATGTTGTTATATACGCACACACTCAGTGTGTCAGCGGATATAGGTGTAATTACCAGCCGATCAAACTGTCAGTAGGCGAGACACGAGACTGATACGGCACGGCGGCCCCGTTCGTTCGTTTGGCGCGCGTTCGCGAGACATTGTTTAACCAAGTTTCACCTATAACTACACGTGTTCCAAAGCGAGAAGTATATATATATTGAACGCTTTATAGCTTGGCATCAGCAACATCGCAACTCGAATCAAAACAAACGAGCGATATATGCATGCTATGCGCGAGAGAGAGACTTTGAACGAAGGGGAATTGATATGCCTTTGATGTGCACTGTATATATAGTTTATAGCTTGCGATGTATACACGTTGTATAACTATTATAAGCTTTATACTCGTGATTTCTTATTTGACGTATAGTATCAAATTAAATGTAATCATTGTATATTATACAAATATATACAGTGTATTCTTTTATCACCGCGGAAAGTATAAATCGCGATGGCATTTTTTTAATGCTCAAAGTAAAGTCCGAGTGCATAAATAAGAGTAACGGCCTCGTAAACGTCAGCAGCAGCAGCAGTCGCAAGTTATAATTGAGAAAAACCGGAAATGTCGCGAACGAGCGAGCGAAAAAAAAAGAAAGAAAGAAGGAAGATCTTTTTCGAGCTTTTGGGGTAAATTTATGCGCTCGCCGGGCCTCATTAAGAGGGTTCGTCGCCGCAGCTGCCTTTACATATATATACAAGCGCAGCGCTTATAATACTTGCCGATAATGCTAAATTGGCTTATATGCGCGGCGGTGAGCTGCAGTAATGAGCGACGCGAGAACGAGAGCATTATGCGGCAATTATCGTAATCTCGGAATCTGCGATTATTAAGCCGAATGCGCGCATCAAGAAACCCCTTTTTCGCTTCTGCTTCTGCTGTCTTGCCTTGCGTCTTGACTCTCGTAATATATAACGGCTATGTTTTTTTTTTTTCGATGTGCGCTTGTATCTTGGCACATTTTTTGGACGCGCGATGTTTGGGTATATATTTTGGTCGCTGTTTTATTGATGCAGTGCTAAGCGAAGTTTATCGTTTGAATCGTGATTGAAAGACTCTGTAAACGTTGATGTATTTTTTTTCTTTTTCTTTTTGTGAGCTATATAGAAGAGTGTGGGATAAAGTAGGATTTATGAAGAAAATCGGTGTTCACAATACGCAAATAAAACTTTGACGAGAGATTCTTGCGTCTTTCATCATGTGAAAGTATTGAAAAATATACTTTTAATAAATTGATATAAAGAAACTCCGTTGTCAGATTCCTGAATAATCCAAGCGGGTAAAGTATGGTCTCTCTACAAGAATAATATCAATTTTATCACAGCTTTAACTGATATCACGAATAGATTTTTATTTGCGTGCTTTATATATATCATAAAAAAAATAAAAAAGAATTGTATAAAAAAATGTTTTTTGTAAAGGTTCTACTTTGTTTTGCTCTCACTGCTTGGTGCTGGCATCGATTAATTCCATGAAAGCAAAATTTGCCAATGAGTATAATATATATTTCTACATATCAAGAAATAAAGTTGGCTGATATACAACCATGTATAAAATAATAATTAATCACGATCTCGTCAGCTAATATTTTTCATAACCGCGTGTTTAGCGCTTTCTCATTACAGCTATATATGGTTTTAAATTTTTTGATTTCATATACGAATATTTTCACTTTTGATCCAATTATCTTCCATATCGCGGCAAATTTATGTGTGTAATTACGATTCACTTACATGTATATGCACGGATTTCAAAGCGAATAAAGCGTACATAAAAACAAATTGAAGAATGCATATTAATTTTAAAAAGAAAAGTCCGACAAACTCGAAAAAAAACAAAGATCATAATAAATTTTTTCATTGTCAGACAATTATACGTTGGTAGACCATTATATTCTGTTTTTTTTTTTTTTTTTTTCATTCGTTTTATCAAAAGAAACTTTGTTTCTCAAAGACCGCGAACGATTACAACTGAAATTATGCGAGCATGCAGCCTTCAAAATAAGCGAAAATCACGAAATTATAAAGAAATCACGTTTCGCGTTAATGCTGGCGCATTATATATATTTTTAAAGTTTGTTCTAAAATACGCGCGGGAATATAATTCGTTGGAAATTATACGCTCGAGCGTAACGAATTTGCAAAAGATATAGCAAAACAATGAAAAATCAGACTCTCGAGCGTTTTCACACTTTACGTGTTGAAAATTGCTCTTTTTTACGGCCGATTTCAAGGAATATATAATGTACAGTTGAAATGAAGTATATATATCCACGATAAAACAGAAAATACTAACAAAAAAAACCGATTAACGAATCAGTTCGCGGACAACATTATATAGGCATTGAAAGCTCGATTATAAAAATCATCGTCTGCACACAACAGAACCACATCGCAACACCGAATACGAGAGCTCTTTATAATAAATGCGCGCTAAATCGGTGCTCGAGATTTGGCATTTTTGTTGAGAGCCTCTGCGCGCATTCGACTCGTGAAACGTTGGTTTTCATTCAAACCCATGGCTCTCTCTCTCTCTCCTCGGACAGCACAATGAGGCCAATTACTTTAATTGCAGCCGCGAGAGAGAGAAACGCGAAAGCTTCTTCTTCTTCTTCTTCTTCTTCTTCTCCTTCGTCTTCTTCTTCTTCTTCTGCTCTGCTTGGGCAAAAAGGAGGCAAGCAACCAACCAGAGTCCAGCCGGAAGTTGGGGTAAACGCCGTAAGACAATCGCGCCCCAGTGCAGTTAATACGCGCCTTCCGCCGATTTCGACTTCTTTATTTTATTCCCATTTTACCTTTTTCTCTCTCTCTATCCCGACGAACGGCTCGAACCGCGGCATATATAGGTTGGCGAGTTCTCATAGGTATATCTTTTTTTTTTCTTGTCATTTGTGTCATTATATACGAGTTTTTCGATGGGCGACAATTGCGCGGCTTTTTTTTAATGAGTGTGTCTATTCTTGTATTTCATGCCTCGTTGCTCATTCGACGTATCAAATTTGTAGTTTTTCCGCGAGCAAACATATCGTTATTTAAACTACAAACTCTAATACTATATCGTGCATGCACGTATATCATTGTAACAATTGTAAGAAAACAGCATATAGATTACAAAGGTATTCCCCCACATTCGAAGGTATATATACGCATTTAAAAAAAAAAAACACAGAATCTATGTCACGCACTCTCTCTCGCTCTCAACTGCAGTTAAGTATCATTTCGTTCTATTTATCATATAAAAGCCCCTGTGTCGATTGCCTCACGTGCCGCGCGCGTATATATATACACATTTTTACGTAACGCAAGATTGTTGTTGTACATTACATACGTACATACACACACACACACAGGTCAGCAATTACAAACTGCAATTTACGCGCGACTCTGACAGTTCTGTCGCAAAAAAGGAAACCACATATTTTTTTTTCTCTTACGGCAGCGTTTGATATTCGCTTTTTAAAAGAAAAATTTCACGAAATATATATGTATATATGAAAGAAAAATCCGCGAGTGCAATAGCTTATCTGCGGCGGCGGTACACGCGAGAGTAAAAAAAAAAGAAAAACTGCCGTTGTCGCGCGAAAATAAAATTTAATGCCTTATACGCGCGACTCCGCGGTAATATATAATCCGGCGAACGCGTTATCGTCAGGCGCCATCCGTCATCATTACCCCGAAGTTTTCTCTCTCTCTCTCACTCTCGCGGAAAGAAAAAAAAAAGAACGAGAGAGAGACGAATTCATCGTTTGTTGAATATATATATATGTATAAGTATAAAAAGAAAGGTGTATGTGTGTGCAAGGGGGATGCGGCAAATCATAATGGCGAGGGGCGTTGCGAAGGTTTCTGGTTGGCTCGTGCGACAGCTCCGCCCCAACTCCAAACGCGACTCTCTGCCTATTATATTACTCCCACGCGCTGCTACTGCTGCGACTAAATTGCAATATATCCCTACTATGCGACGCTGCTGCAATGAGAAAGAAGGGGACGCTGCGAGTTCTGCTGAGGCTGTGCGGCTGGTTTCAATTTTTTTTTTCTTCTTTTTTTTTTTTTTTTTTTTTGCCGATTGTTGAAGATGAAGCAGATGAGTGCTGCTGCTGTTGGGTGCGAATTTGAGCGATGATTCTGCACTGCAATTTCATGATTTATATGTGTGTGTCTGTTTGCGTATTGCCGTGTGATTTCAATTGGAAGTCTTGGTTGCGAATTTGCAAATTATCTTTTGTGAAATAATCGTACATATCAATGGTTTGGAATTGTAATATTTTTATAATGATAATTTGAAATGCAAGGCGTCATGCGATTTACGTGCTATTTCGCGGAAACTTTTGGATTATAATCTCTGCTCCGATTTTCGTTTCATGCAGATTTGGATTTTACTTTTGCACTGGATTGTAAAGCGATGG
Source organism: Galeopsomyia nigrocyanea (assembly GCA_035047105.1). Taxonomy (NCBI): domain Eukaryota; kingdom Metazoa; phylum Arthropoda; class Insecta; order Hymenoptera; family Eulophidae; genus Galeopsomyia; species Galeopsomyia nigrocyanea. The sequence continues at coordinate 46,967 of JAWWMK010013528.1, forward strand.
AATACAGATTATATTTAAAAAAAATGAAAATCTAGATTTATAGCTTATATCATTCGATATAAAGACTCGATAACCGCGTGTGAATGAAGTTAGGAAATTCGTATAGTGCAGTATAATTTTTTAGATGATTGACAAATTTGAAACTAATTTTGTAAACTATAGAATAGAAAATATGAGTCTAAAGATTTTTCAAATATTTTACTATACTCTAATCTATTCATTACTTTTTTGCAACTCTACAATCATTCATTTCTTAAATTCAAATGACAGCAAATTATGCTTCATTAGAAAAAAAAATGTTTAGCAAACTCGACAAAAAAAAACGTTATTATAGAACACTCTCGATCAAAGCAAAAAAAAAATCAAGAAAACAATTTCTATGAAAAAAAAAAAAAGTTTACGTTTGAAAATTTTGAATTATAAAATGTATATATTTTCTCGATATAGGATACAAATATAATTGGCAGCAATCTCCGGCTGATACTTAAACCATTACCCGCGCATCTCGAACAAAGTTTATTCCCTATATATATAAAGCCTCGAGCATATAGGAATAATCGAGTATGAAACAACATTCTGCATCTTCGTCGATGTTTACCGTCTTTCGAACGAAAAAAAAATAATAAAATTCACCCCTCTCGAAGATCGAAGGTCTTTTTCTCTCGACTGCACACATATATATACACACACAGAGGTTTGTGTCTTAGCCATCACTCAAATGAACTATTCTCCCCCTTACATACACACACATGTATATGTGTATATATATAAAAGTCCGGGAAGGCAATTTTCGTGTCAGTCGACTGTCAGGTTGTAATTTCGCTAGAACCGCGCGCGTACACAGAGAGAAAGAGATGGAGAGAGAGAGAAAGAACGTAATTGCGCTCTTTCGTCCCAAAAAACCGCTCGATTTCAAAATACACGTCCGCGCGCAGCCATTTTTTTCTCTCTCTTTCATATATATCCTTATATATACTATCGATGCGCGCGGGCCTTATTATTGGTAATTATGCCCATTTTCTATTCGGCGCGGGTTCGTTTATTATTTTTTTTTTTGGGAGGACTTTCGAGAAAAAAATGGAGAATTTTTTAATCTTCGAACAATTTATTCGTATAAATATATATGTTTAGAGGCTGTACATAATACCATACAGTTTTTTGAGAAATTAAATAAATATTTTTGCAATCTTAAAGAAAAATTTTATAACATATTTTCCTTTTCGAATAAGTATACGAGGTATGTAGTTTTATAAATATTACTTTTGAGTCAATGGAAAAAAAAACAAAAACAAAAAAATATTTTGGCTCTTATTTAGAGCAAACATAAAATACAATAGCTTGTTGATTTTACTTTTTCGACGACATCAAATATAATTGTCATGCAGAGGTGCCATTCGTTAATGTATTAAATAAAAGAATATTAGAAAAGTATTTTCTAACGAAAAATTAATTGTTCTTAAAAATACTTTAAATTATTCCAAAGTTCATTCTACTTTGAAACATAAATGATTTTGTTTGAAAAATCAAATAAATCATTCTATTCTTTCTGTGGTTGTAGAAAAAGAATTAAATTAATAAATAGTACGTTTTTTCTCTCGCTAGGTGAAACTCTGTACAAAACTAAAAAAAAAAAATCGCTATTCTTATGACTATCAAGTCTTCAAGTATCACATTTCACAGAGTGTGCAAAACTAAAAAATTACATTGTTCCTAGCTTACAAACTTAAATCTAGGTACTGTTCATTGGAGGAGAGAAAAGAGAAGCGAAGAACGGATCGTCCGTGTCTTCAATGGTACATTGTAGAGTGTCGTCGTCGATAATAGAATCAACCTCCATTTTAAGGTCATTATCAATTTCTTTTTTTTTCAACGATTCACTCGGCAAAGTATTTTTTGAAGCTGATGCAGTGTCGTTCAATATATTATCAATAGCCATCAAATGATTTTCCGGCGCATCATTTTCTAACATTGCCAACAAACTATCTAAATTATGTTGCTCTCCAGAGCAGCTTTTGTCTGATTGAAACTCTGCAGGATTAGCATTCATCAATGTGTCAATATCATAGTAAATATTATCATTATTGCTAGGTTTTTCTTTTGTTGATTCTAAGGAAATATTTTTTACATCTTTGCTAACATGATCTCCAGTGAAAGTTTCAATCAGACTGCTCGCATCAGGCTTCTCTTTCTCTACTTTAACTTGACTATTTACATTAGATTGACATATTTTTCTTTCTACTTTTATCAATCGTCTTACAGGTTCCAGTTTGATCCTACAATTTTCAGTAGATCCCACCTTGCCTATATTAACTACATTATTAGTTGTTGACTTACTATTTACAAACAATAAACCTCTTATTTCATCTGGCTTCATTTTATCTAAATCTATCTTACTTTTGATAACAATATTTGCTTTGCATTGCTCATTTGTACTTTTAGCTTTTTTTATGTCATCAAATATATCAAACTGTTTCTTATAATTAATTGACTTAGACTTCTGTTTACCTAGTATTCGAAATTTTTTACACTGTACATTGTCACTTTTAGCACTCTTTTCAGGCACAGAGCTTGGTTTCTCATCTTTAACAGTTACAGATTTATTAAATGGCAAGACTGAATGCTTTGCAAAAGGATTAACAACTGCTGTATGACTCTTAGAAAATGTTTTGTTAGCACTATTATCTTTTGTAATCAATAAAATTTTAGCAGGTGATTTTTCAGACTTTAAATTCAACACTGATTCTGAACTAACAGCTTTGTCATCAAAAGTTGATGTATCATACTCTGTATAGTCAATAAATGGTATTTCGAAAGACAAACTCTGGCCAGTACATGTATTATTGCCAGTAAAATCAATAACCGGTATCTCAAAAGGCTTACTCTTACTAGTAGATGGTTGTGGCTCCAAATCAACAATTTCTTTGACAACAGATAATGATGACGGACCTGCCGTGTTGGTGGTGGTGTTGGTGTCATGGATGGTATCTTTTGAATTACCTGGAGTTTGTGGTGGTGTGTACGCTGACAATTCTGATAGAGAGTCACGTTGTTTCTTGAGGTGATCAGCTAAAAACTTATCAGCTACCGCAGGCCATTCCTCAGTCCAGTACTTGCCCAAGGGTCTGTCCATGAACAAGAGCTCATGGTATCCAACTGGCCATGTGCACTGCGAACAAATGAAATATACATACGATTAGAAACCACTGCTTTCAAGTGCACGAGTGAAATTAGTAAATTGCTTTACCTCCTGCGTAGAGCACATGAACACAGCCTCCTCCAGGTTGAGCTGATAAGCTTTGACACGGACTTTAGCTCCATTTTTTGAACACAATGGGCAATACTCTGATTGCATGCTGAAAGTACGTGAATGTTTTGAATGAATAAGGGTTAGGTTAAGTTTACCAGAATTCATTTTTGAAGTGCTTATACTTTGTCGTACATTTGCCATATATAAGTGCAATACTGTCGCAATATACAGTGCGCTAATGATGCAGCACTTGCTTGATCGTGCTGCTTGTTAACTAACTAGCAAGAATTTTCCAAAGCCACGTGCTTTTGGCGGCTTTACCCGGCAACTTGTATGCATACGCCATATATACAAATATTCGCGGTAGATATGATCGATTTGGAGAGCTTCTGTGAATTTAATCTAGAATTTAAAAGGACGCACTGCCACCTGGCGGCCAAATGTGCTTTCGGAGCAAGTCGGTAAGGCAGAGTAGCAGACGATGATTCAGTGATATAGTGCAGCTGCAGCTTCGTTGTCAATAAATCGTGAATATATATATAACATACCTGTGTATCTATATACAACGCTTGCTAATTTACTACAATACGTGGACGAACGCTGAGGTCGTCCATTATCATCACTCGACCTGTCAATGTGCAATTTTTTTTTCCTTAAGAGTATGTTTTATTTGCGTAGTTCTTCTGTTTATACCTTATTAGGACTTGTTTACTTATTACAAGTCGTTTCTGAAATTTACAGTACTTAGTTTGCTGGCGAACAAATAATTAATTAATGTTTGAATGCAATTTTTAACAAATTAGCAAGTGAATTTTACAAAGTATAACCATGTTTTTCTAATCATACATTGGTTGGGATACTATTGCATGTTGACACATTTTAATTGGCTACACATTTGTTGAGCAAGCAGGTAATTAATTTTTTTTCTTGTAAATGCAGATTTTAAACAAGATGATTAATAAAAAATTATCAATTCAAATATCACAAAAGTATGATCTATAAGCAAGTTATTTATATAAAGTACCTCTCCTTTCAGATAAATATGGGTGTATCAAAATACAATGATCATACTTTTGAAACATTGAAAAGAAGGATTTTACCTCTTATCCAGAACAAAATTTTTCTTGGAAGATATACTGAGAAACGCTATGTGGAATCTTTGCAGTTGTATAGGTATAAAACTGGAATACAAACAATTGTTAATTTTATTATCTTGAAAACCTAAAACATAATTGTTTTACAGGGATGTCATCGTTGTTGAGTCAAACGAAGATATTGTACCAAATTTGATGAAATCAAGAGAAATTTTAGAAACATATTCTAATAAAAAATGGATTGGAATCTCAAGTACGTTTTTTTAAAATTTGGAAAATTTTTCCTAAAAATTCATTAAAACGTGAATAATTAATGTTTTTAGGAGATCCACAAAACTGTGAATCAGATGACTGCCTTATTTGGACGTATTTAGACAATGTTCCTGTTGGAAAACATTGGTTCCAACTATCAGCTATTAGATTTGAATCAAGAGAAATACTTTTGGAAATCCAGCATGTTCAGCCTTATCGATCACCAGACAAAAGTATACTACAGAGTGATGATCCTGATTTTCCAAAATTTGACATCAATGAGGTATGTTTTATTTTTCAACAATTATCATATTTTCACTTGGAAAATAAAATTCATTTTCATTAATTTCCAGATATTCACATATAAGAATGTATGTGAAGCGATAAAATTCAGCGCAATTGTTTTAATGGCACTTTTTACATTTGCTGTGGAAGTTCTAAGATTTTTGGGAGAATGGAGCATAAAATTGAGCCATGTGATTGTTAATCTTGTGCATGTTTCTACTCCAATATGTTTAGGCATGTTTGATTTTCTAACAAAATGTGTGGGAGGATTTTACTGGTTGATATATGTAATGTTTCGAGGTACTCCCAATACCCCTGCAGTACCAGCAGCACTTATGAATAATCAAAGACGATCAATTGGGTACCAGCGTCTTGGGTCTGCAGATGTCAGACAAGACAGTTATCCCAGATCTAGATTTAGTTCACAAGATTGGAAAAGTAACCAAAGATATTGATTGACAGTATTTTTTAAAATGAAAATTGTAAAATGTATGCTAATTTAAGAACAAATGTCAAATAATATTTGCGATATTTCTTAATGTTACTGTGACAATATGAAGAATCATTTTTATGAAGAGATAATTTTATATTACAGCTGTTTACATGTGATTTTTAATAAAGGTGATTAAATAATGTGTATCTATTTATAAACAAGTTACAAGAGTTTTTTTTTTCTAGTATTCTAGAGTTTATTTTTTTGAAGCTAATTTTTTTAGCATTATGCAAAACAGTAAATGCATGCAATCATAATTTTGTTCAATCAGATATCTAACAAAAAATAGCAAATTTATGTAAAAAAAAACTTACTTTTAAGAATTTTAAAAATATTGAATGATTTTTCTATTTGATAGTAGGACAATGGATTTGCATAAATAATGTCAAACAATTACAAATTATAATAGTAATTCTTTAATCAAAATTAATTAAATAAATGAAAAGTACACTGTTAAGATCCATATACTTTTTAAAAATATAATAGAACTTGTATTCAAAGGAATGATTTTTTTTTTGTGACTACCCCTTACAGCAAGTAGCAAGATAATATGATCTATATATCATATGATAATTCAAACTTTACTGAAAATTCATGCTTTTGTAATACCAATCACTCCACATGCCAAGCGACCACCAGCGTTACCAGTAGTTTTTGACAATTCATGACCACCTTTGCCCAAGTCATCAACGTCAGCGTGAATCTACAAACAGAACAAACAAGCAAAAATTAGTTTTGCTCATTCAATAAACATCTTCATTATGAATTCTCAATTGTCATGCTCTACTTACAACAGCAGTTCTTCCCACAATGTTGTGAGCACCCTGCAGTTGAATCACTTTGTCTGTGATGTTGATTTTGGCTACTCCATTGGCACCAGCCTCAACGTTTCCCAGGTCACCTACGTGACGATCGGCATCAGTGGGTCCTGCATGGTCTTTGCCCAGTGGATTGAAATGTGGGCCAGCACTGGTGCAACCTATACACGCATAAATGGAAATTAATTATAATGTGCGCGTTACGCCGTCAACTGCAATTTAAGACTGTTATATAAATGTTTACCATTGGTGTTGTCGCCAAATTCATGCACGTGGAAACCGTGCAGACCCGGCTTCAATCCAGAAATTTCGCCGGTGACCTTGACTGGATCAGACGAGCTCTGCAAGTAAACAAAACGATACTTATAATCATCGAATATGATGACTTTGCATTATCGCAAGGTCGACCGTCGAAGAAGGAATGGAATTTGATAAAAAAAAGTGAAAAAAATTCTTACGAAACGCGCTGAATTATAATTAGAAATATACTTACAGCTTGCTCAAAGAACACAGTACCCTTGACTTCACCCTGCAACACGCAAACTGCCTTGACCATCTTGAAGAAGCTTTTCCTCTAGTTACCTCGTACACGTACAATTGATAACTGACCGTGAAGTAGCTTTGCTGTGCTTTGCTGCCTTCGAGTGCTGAATCACTTGGGTGCCGTGTGGAAACCAGTGGAAACTCGCGACGAGTGGAAAATAAATGAATGAGAGAGACAAGGATGAACTTTATGCCGCCGCGCAATATTGCAAATGCCGGCGACTATATGCAATTTAAAAATCGTTGCCCAAACAGCCATGTGTCGCCATCTGTCGCTAAGAATTACTATCAATCAAGCAACATGGCGTAAGGCGTTCTTTCCGGCACTCGTGTACATAGGCGGTCGGCTAACGTGTACACTCACTGCAATTTCTCAGCTGTCCGTATAGGTAATTCTAATTTTGCTCTTTCGCTAAAAATTACGTTCAGAATGTCAATAGTTTGCTGATTGTGCAGTTAAGAAAGAGTGTATCTTTGATAAGAAAAAGTGATTAACGCCCGAACGACACGTTACAGAGTGACAGCAGCAAGATGCCCGTAGAAATCGAGTCGAACGAGGCGATGCCGGAGCAACAGCAGGAGCCGGAGCAGCAGCAGCAGCAGCAACAGCAGCAGGACGAGGTGAACGAGCAGCAACAGATGTTGCACGGCGATGGCGAAAACGTCGAGGTCAAGGAACATTTTATTGCTCCACAAGTGCAAAATAATCCTGACGGATGGGGTCCTTGCGAGCTGCCCGATCAGTTCAAAGACATACCATACCAGCCCTTCTCCAAGGGTGACAGAATTGGCAAGGTAAGCTGTTTATTAATTAAATTGTGGGCAAGTTTGACGATTCATTGTTGGGTGTTTTATTTACAGATATCCGACTGGACTGGTCCAGCTTTCCAAGACAAAAAGTTTGCAAGTATGTTTCAATGAATCTCTGCGAAAACCTGTTGATGATATAGTATACTTAATCAGTTGTTTCGTTTGCAGACAAGTACGCCTCACAATTTGGCTCTGGAAGTCAATACGCCTATTATCATGATGAAGATGAATCAACCTTCCATCTGGTTGACACAACTCGTGTACAGAAGCCACCCTATCAGCGTGGTAGATTTGGTCGTCAGAACCAGCGTATGCGTGGACGTGGTGGTCGTGGTGGTAGCATAAGCCAGATGCAAGCTCTTGGCAAACTGAAATTGAGGGAAAGAGACCGCAAGGGACAAACCAAACGCTGGGGACGCCAGCAAGGTCTACGTAATCACAAGAATCAACCTCCCATCAAGATCAGGGATGCTTCTGTTACTGTTAGGCCAGACTGGGTCACCATTGAGGAGATGGACTTTCCTCGATTGAGCAAACTCACCCTTCCTGGTGTGAAGGACGGTGAAGACATTGCCACTGGCGGTGCCTTGGAATGGTACGATAAGAGTTACGACAGGGTAAACGTAAAGAACGAGAAGCCTTTGCAGAGAATCGACCGTATCTTCCATACAGTCACCACCACAGACGACCCTGTCATTCGTAAGTTGTCGAAAACCGAGGGCAATGTATATGCCACTGATGCCATCCTCGCGACGATCATGTGCTGCACGCGCAGCAATTACTCGTGGGATATTGTTATCGAGAAGATCGGCAACAAATTGTTTTTCGATAAGCGGGACAATACGGAATTTGACTTGCTCACGGTTAACGAGACGAGTGTAGAACCGCCGCAAGACGACGGGAATTCTCTGAATTCGCCAAGAAATTTGGCTCTGGAGGCTACGTTCATTAATCACAATTTTTCCCAACAAGTGCTTAAATCCAATGAACCCAAGCACAAGTTTCAAGAGCCTAATCCCTTCATCTCCGAAGAGGAGGAAGGCGAAGTGGCCAGCGTGGCCTATAGATACAGAAAGTGGGATTTGAACAACGGCATCACCCTCATCGCCAGATGCGAGCACGACGCTGTCGTACTGGGACCCAACAACGAGCCCCAATTCTTAACAATCAAGGCCTTGAACGAGTGGGACTCCAAACTAGCCAACGGAGTGGAATGGCGTCGTAAGCTGGACACTCAAAGAGGAGCCGTTCTCGCAAATGAGCTGCGTAACAACGCTTGCAAATTAGCCAAATGGACGGTTCAAGCAATCCTTGCAGGCTCTGACATCTTGAAATTCGGCTACGTGTCACGTGCAAGCGTGAGGGATTCCAGCAAGCACGTAATCTTGGACATCCAACAGTACAAGCCTCTGGAGTTTGCCAACCAGATTAACCTTAATATGGACAACGCTTGGGGTATTTTACGATGCATCATCGATATTTGCATGAAACAAAAGGACGGCAAATATTTGATCATGAAGGATCCCAACAAGCCTATGATCCGTCTGTATGACATACCCGATAACACATTCGAGAGCGAAGGGGACGAGGAAGAGGACGACGATGAGGAACAAGTGAAAGACGTATTTCAAAGTTAATTGTATTCCTAATTTTGTTTTTCTCTCGCCACAATCAACCCTCCCCTATTGATTCTTTTGTAAGCTCTATAGCTGTGAGAATAAAACCCATTACGGATAATTGTAATTTAACACAACAAATCACCTTCTCTTGCTTTTGTTTATTATTATCAATTTTATCTTTTGAATATACAAAAAAAGTTTAATCAAATGAATCTTTATTTTTGAATCCTCGCCGCTTGGAACTCTCTTATCACGTACTTGATCTTCTTTACAGCAGCATCGGTCATCTCGTCCGTGATCTCGTAGTACCAGACCAGCCTGGCTAATTCGCGCTTCAAAGCCAATCCTCTAACGATAACGCTGTCGTCGTCGACATCATCTTTCACAACCTGTAGCCTATTAACAAAATCCGTGGCGGTGAAGTCATCGTTGGACATCACCTTGATCAGCACCATATTCGTGTGAGTCGTTTGCAGATCGACGCTGAACGCATCGCAATTCATCTCGCTGATAGTCTTGGCCACCTGAAAAGCTCGTCGATGATCGTGCTTGAGTAGTGGCACAATTTCGTCCAGTGCCACAATTCCAGCGGCAGCGAGTACGCCAACTTGCCTCATACCACCACCCAGGACTTTTCTGACTCTTCTGGCTTTGTCGATGAATTGGCGACTGCCGCACAGCAGCGAACCAACCGGTGCACCGAGTCCCTTGCTCAAACAAAAAGTCACGGAATCGAATTTCTCGACAATCTTGCTCGGCGGCAAACCCGACGCCACCGATGCATTCCACAATCGCGCACCGTCCATGTGCATCTTGAGATTGTGCTTTTCGGCGAACTCGGCCAATTGGTCGATCCATTTTTGAGGCACAACCTTGCCGTTGATGGTGTTCTCAATGGCGACGAGTTTGCTGATTGGCTCGTGCTGACGGTCCCCTTTGATCTTGCTCTCCAACTTTCTCAGATCGAACGTGCCGTCTATGTTGTTGGGCAATGGGCACACCGTAACACCGCCGATTTGCGCGGCGCCTCCTTGCTCGTGAAGGACTATGTGCGAATCTTCGCCGCAGTAGGCCTCGCTACCGCGCACGTCGCAATGGTTCAACACTGTGAATAGCAATTGACTTTCTTTAGGTCGTGGAATTTTTTTCCCTCTTTTTCGGAAATTTTTTACATTTCGCGACCGATTTCATTTTTAATCTCGTGCAAGTATCGCTCTCGAGTTACCTTTGCTGAGTATGGTCGAAAAAAAAAATGTATCGATAAGTCGTTTTTTCGCGCTTACAAGGCAAAAGATAATTAAACTCGCTCGAGTTTGAAACTTTCACGCGATTAAATCGAATGATTATAATAAATTGTTTGGTAAATTTCTTTTTTCTGTTATTTTTAGATATAAAATGACGAATACTGCTAATTTATTGCCCTCGCGGTTTATTTATGGAGAAGCGAAGAGAGAAAAAAATCGTCGATTAAGTCAGCGTTTACGTGTAGTTTAAGGTCGCTACTCGATTTGGACATATTTCGCCGCCGACGAGTTTGAGAAAATTGCGCGCGATTTTATTTCGAAGCCGATGAATAAGAATAACGCTGCACGAATTTTAACGAGATTTTTCATTTGCGATTTACTGACTATACTGGCATTCTTATATTCTAATCGGCAATGTGATAAGAGTAGATTAAACTAAAAGTCGTTGAATAATATTCATTTTTTCAAAATTACATAATCTAAGAAAATTATGCATTTACCAGAAATCAAATTGCCCATAGTGCCAGAAGAAACAAAAATCGCAGCTTCTTTACCGAGTAATTTGGCCGCTTTCTCCTCGAGCTCTGAAAAAAAAGAGAAGAGAAAAAAATTCCATCGCATAAATCATTCGTTTCCCCATCCTCCTCTACATTCATACTTTTGACAGTAGGATCCTCAAGCCAGACGTCATCCCCAAGTTCAGCCTCGGCGATCGCGCGTCTCATTGCCGGTGATGGTCGCGAAATGGTGTCACTACGTAGGTCCACCACCAATGCCTTTGAAAATTCAAACGACACGTTTATAACACAAACAAGCACACATTCGAAAGACATAAATTTCTTCAATTGTAAAACTCACATCTCGTTGCTTGGCATAATCGAGGATCGTCGGTGAACAGCTCTGCCCGTACGTCGACATGCTCGCAGCTTGACTAACCGCGAAATTATGAGATAAATGTTTTTGATCGACGATAATTATTGGCTATCATGCGGAGTGGCGAGCTATCAAGCGAGACGGTTGTTGGCTCTCTCTGTCTTTCCATGAGTTCCGGAAGTACACATACTCGCTTGCTATTATAGTGTGTCGAGACGAGACTTCTACGTACGTAACGTACACGCACACATACGTGTGACTGATATTTCTCTATGTAAATACACCTTTGTCTTTGAAGAATTTTCGTTAGATAGTAGGCTATCTGGGATGCTGTGCTTTTTTTTATTTCTTTTATCAGGTGATAATTGTCGAGCATATAAAAGAATGTTTCACAACTCGTGAAAGATTTTTTTTCCTTCTTTTTATGAAGTTCTTTACAATTCAAGAGTTGCAGAGTGGGTAGTAAAAATTTATGGAGTACTTATTTAATTTCATAATTAGCGGAGTTTACAGCTATGTTTATTTTTTGCAAGCAAATTAAAATTAATAATTATCTGCAAAGAGAGCTGGTAATAAAAATGAAATAACTGTGAAAATTTGGAGCAGCTTTTACAGACCGACTCCAAATTGTAATTTTCCACGAAAAATTTGTCTCCTACAATCACTTACAATTAGACAAATTAAAAGGCAGCGTCTAATAATAGCCAAGAGAGTAAAGCAAAAGCCCATAAAAACATTGAAATCCCCGATCAAAAAAAAGCATCGCGTACGCACGAGCATTTAAATAGAACGCCAGCGTGGCAAAAACAAAGTGCAAATAAAAAAGAAAATACCTTAATCAGCCAATTAACACCTTAACCGCGTGCTCAGCACCTTTTTCATTTCAAAGCCAGTTGACCTCGTCGTTGAATCACATATATGTGTAAGCATATATACATGTGTCCTACCAAAAAGAAGTGTACACGCGCGATGTAATATATCCAAAATCGGTGCGAGCGGAATAACATCCCGAAATGGTAAAAAAAAAACAAGGAAAAAAAAAATCGCATTCGCACGGCTGAGATTCGAAAGTGGTGCGCGATATAAGGTCTCGTCGATAATTCAGCTCTCTACTCGCACGTTGAATGACGCCATGTTTAAGCGGGGCGAGGAGGGGGGTAGGGTGGCGGTTGGTGGAACGGCGGCGGCGGCGGTAGTCGCGTTCGTTGGCGTGGAGAGCTGGAGCTGCTGCTCAGTGCACAAAGTAGGGAGGAGAGCTCACTCGCTGTTTTCGGCTGTGGCGGAGAGTTGAGTAGTGTGTCGTGATCGCGAGCGAACGCGGCGCGGCATGGCCTAACAACGGGACAGAACACAGACGCTTTAGTGTGTTGTCCAGCGTCGAGTGAGAAAGAGTCGCCGAGCACATTCGAGCCGAGTATAGTAGCTCCGAATCGCAAAGCGAAAGAGAGAGAGAGAGAGAGAAGCGAGTTGGCGCGCGCGTTTGTCGCGAGAGTATAGAGAAAGACAGACTGAGTTTGCCGACTGATATTTGATCGTCGTCGGGGAATTTTCGGGCAGGGTAGTTTGTTTTTGTTGCTGCTGCTGCTGGTTTGGTGATTAAATTGTCGTCTCTGGGAGAAGATGGCGGACGGGGACTCGAGGGCGGACCGCTCGGACCCAGAGCTACGCATCCTCTCGGTGGATCGCAACAATTTCAATGACCCGGCGACCCAAGCCGAATGGACACAAAAGAAGCTCGTATGGGTGCCGTCGGAGAATCAAGGCTTCGTCGCGGCGTCCATCAAGGGCGAGCGCGGCGACGAGGTGGAAGTGGAAATCGTGGAGACCGGCAAGCGTGTACTCGTCGCCAAGGATGATATCCAGAAGATGAATCCACCGAAATTCGACAAGGCCGAGGATATGGCCGAGCTCACATGCCTCAACGAGGCATCAGTGCTCCACAACCTCAAGGACAGATACTACTCGGGACTTATCTACGTGAGTACCTATCGCATAGCACACATACCCACACATACACACACTCACACACATTCAACAGGTTCGGGCGTTTCCTTAGGACGAGAGACAGACTGTAGAAGAGCTTTGGCTTCTCTCGCTCTCTCTCTCTCTTTCTCGTGAAGCGCCCAACCGTCGTCGTCGTAGTCGTATATTTCTCTCTTATTCTCGCGATGCTCTTTCTCTCTCTCTCGCGCCCCTCCTCACTAACTTACCAACCGTACGGCCCTGACTCACACACGTCCTGCCAAGAGATAACGTATCTTTCGCCGACGATGACTCTCTTTGTCGCGGGAAACTCTCCCTCTCATCGCACAACAATGCTTTCTCTCTCTTTCGCGGCTACTGCGCGGAGACTTTTTTTTCATCAGCTGATTATACCCGACACCCAACCGTCCGAGCGAGAGAGCTTTCACCCCGAGAGCAACATTGTACTTTAGAAGCATTTATTTGTTTGCCCATGTTTTGACAAGTGTGCCGCTGTCGACTGCTTACGTTGCAGAAGCGCGCTCTTGCATTCTCTTTCGCGAGAATAATTTCGAGGTTAGGTGTTGCCGCCAATCGTACACCTGTACGCCGGGCTTTTTCCCCCCCTGCAATTTCTGCCGAAGCATTCGCCGTGGACAGTTCAAAGTTCTCTAGCTCGTCTTTCGAAAAAAAATGAAGGAATTTTAGTATATTTTGCAGTTCAGCACCGATCGTACGTGTATCCGTGTGTATATGTGTGAGTCACAGATATATGGTGTGTGCCGGCTGATTCAGCCGCCGCCGCAGCCACGCAAGGATAAAAAAAAAAGGCGGCGCGGCCATCTTGGGCGCCCCCAGAAATTTTTCGCGAGTCGCGGGTCTACGACATGTATACTGCGAGAGAGAGAGTGTATGTGTGTATATAACCTATACACTTAAATTTTACAAGCAACGGCGCGGGGCATGAAGCGCAGGTGAGAAAGAGAAGAAGCGTCCTTATAAGGATCATACGTCCTTAACCCGCTTCTGCCTATATGTACGCAAATGCCCAATATGGATGGACGATCATCATCGCCGCGAGAGAGAGACGTGATTCATCGTGGCTTTATAACGTATACTTACCCAACATGGTGCGAAAGTTTTGGCGTTTTTTTTTTCTTCCTTTTTATTCGTTGGAAAATAAAAGGGCCACGGAGGAGTCGACGATTTATATGCTAATTTTTTTTTTTCGTATTTCGGAGCGCGAAATTCTTTATCGACTTCCGTGTGATAATAACAACCGGATGAGTTGTTTTTTTTTTTTTTTTTTGGCAACGCTGCAACTGTCGTGAAAAATGAGTAACGGTGAAGCGATTGTTGAGAAATGTTTTGGAACGAATTTCATAACTTTGAATGTTGCTTTCTCTCTCTGTCGTTCGAAAAGAAAAAAAATTCCAAACCCAATTTCAGCAAAAGCCAATTCGTCCTTCACCTCGAGAAAGAGAGGCATTCCCGACAAAACCATTAAGTCATCGAAAGCTTACAATAACCCTTATGACCAATTCCTCAATAATTTCCTCGTATTTTTCCTCTCAAAAAAATGAAAAAAATAAAGGATCATTCTTTCCGTCTCAAAAAGTCTTTCGCTTGCGCGCTCGTGCGGGCTACATGCTGTGGAATGCCACAAGGCAGCAGCAGCAGCTCGTGTGGGTTCGACGACACGGGGGGACCGGTTTTCAAGTCGCGCGCGTTATAATACTCTCGCGGAGCGGGCGGGCGTTCCTTTCTCCGCGTGTGTCCCAAAAAAAAAAAAATGAAAAATCAAAACAATCGCGCGTATAATCGTTTTTTTTTTTCAAAGAAAATCACACATACATATAACCTTCCTTCGATTAAACTATTCAGTATTGACCCAGTAAGCGAGAGCCAATACCTGCGATCCCGATAAATTACAACCGAGAGAGTGAGATAAAGCTTCATCCTACGAGTTATTTTTCTCTCTTTCGAACGGCCCACGGATTTATGTGTATGAAACAACAACCGGATGACTGATTTGTAGTTTTGCGTGCGCATTCTTGCGATAAAGATGAAAGCTCCTCTTCGTGCCGATCGCAAGCTACCTGCGCCGTGAATCATCTTTTATGACGCGCGTTGCTCGTGGATTTTCAGCTATCACATTGTAAACGAATGTGTATTTTCTTTTTACCTCGGCGTTGCATACTTCCGTTTTAATTTGCGAACGTGTCTCGCTCTAATCTATTTAAATTAGCCACGAAACCAGTTTTTTTTCGCGATTATTATTATTGTCGAGCGAGAAATAGTTTTGTCGTGTATTAACCCGTTGGCGTTTGTGTTTTTATGCTCGACGAGCAGCCCGCATTTTTTTGCTCGTTTCCTTTTGCGCAATCGTACAAATATTTTCTCTCGAGTGGCGAGCGATGAAGGCAAGTGGCCCCCAAAGCGTTTAAATTGACGCGAATGACTGGCATCCATTGTGAAAGAATGCTATTTGAGCTCGTTACGATCGACAGAGAAAGAGAGAGAGAGAAACAGCGCAACCTATTGATCTACAATTAATCCTTGACATATGATGATGATGACGATGATGATGATGTTTATTTTTTTTTGTAGACGTACTCGGGGCTGTTTTGCGTGGTGGTCAATCCGTACAAGAAACTGCCCATTTACACGGAGAAAATCATGGAGAGGTACAAGGGTATCAAGAGACACGAGGTACCGCCACACGTGTTCGCCATCACCGACACCGCCTACCGTTCCATGTTACAAGGTATATACATATACGCACACCTCTTTGCTTTGATAAGATATCCATTGTTTTTTTTTAAAGTCTGTCGCGAAAGAATTTTAATGAGAGAAAAATTGTTTGAATTCAACGAGTGCTTCCACTTTTTTTTTCTTTTGTCGAGTATTATACGACAAGTGGCTTGACTAATTTCACGCTGGAATGCGAAACGTTTATGTGCCCAATGGATTTTTTTTTATCGTTATCTGTGTCAACAATACCGAGTGATTTCATGAATAATAAAAGAAAAAAAATTTTTCTCTCTATGCACGGTTATCGTTCGCGAATGATGACTCACTCACGCTTTTATCTAACCTTGCAGATCGCGAGGACCAGTCGATCTTGTGTACCGGCGAGTCAGGCGCCGGTAAGACCGAGAATACCAAGAAAGTTATTCAGTATCTGGCTTACGTTGCTGCATCGAAACCCAAATCCAACGCGGTAAGTGTACTTTATGACTCTGCTGTCGCCGCTGTGCTGCCTTAATTCTGTGTAAATATTTGTAACTATTTTTTTTATATGTATAAAAAAAATGAAATCGCGGTGTATCATACACGAAGATGAGATCACACGCGCGAAGATGTTAAAAAAAAAAGAAAGAGTAATTATACTTGTATGTTTTTCTCGGTGCTGCGGCTCACTTCTTCTTCTACACACACTGTAGTCCCCCAGCCCGGCGATATTGATAGTAAGTCCAAGAAAATGAAAAAAAAAAGCGCTGCACGATAAAAAAGAAAACACTTTTTTCGTTTGTTTAATTTTTTTTTCATTCATTGTTTGATTCATCCCAATTTTTTTTTAAAATAATTTTCATTCATTCACATCGCTGCTTTCGTTTCCTAATTGTTTGTTGTTTGTGTAAAAATATTACTAACAAAGAGACAAAATTTGAAGATCATGATGGTTAAGGCGCTTACGTCATTCGCACGGGGTGTATGATCCTTGAGATTCTTTTTTTTTTTTGCCCGCGCGTATACGTTGGAATGTGTTTTAGAGACGTTGGACTTTTTTTTTTTTCGTCGTTGTTCAAATCAAACGCTGATTCACAGGTTTAACGATCAGACAGTTCAGCAAAAATACGTACCGAGAGAGTTTGTCGACGTTTTTAATCAAAAGAGAAACATTTGATATCGTTCTTTTTTTTATCGGACCAACAATGTTCAAACCTGCAAGCAGAGTCATATATTTATGTCGCTTCGGAATTTTTTTTTTTTTCGTGATGATGTTTCCGCGACATTTGCGATCAGCTATTTTATTTGTTTCATCCACGTATGGATTTTTCGTAATTTGATTTTCTTGCGTTTTGTTTTACGCTTGACTTTGTGTACGTTTGTTTCAATAATATCTTCAATAATTGTGATAGATTGATATCTGTTTGTTGAGAGTATTACCATTCCAAGAAAATAATAGTTTGAACAACGCGAAAATTTTCAAAAGCTTTTTCTCTCTTTAAAGACCCATTTAAATGTCGTTTAAAACAATCGCGAGATAACGATATACTTGAAAATGCCAATTGGAATGTCCTCAAAGTAAAATCATGTTATACTTTGCGCGAAAAAAAAAATGATTGCTCAACGACGATTATTCAGCTTTCGTCGACGAAAAAAAAAAGCTGTCGTCGAACGAATAAAAATAAAAGAGTCATTCGAGCCTTCGCTGCTACTCTCATCCTCGCGAGCGAGCGCTTTAAAAACTCTAATCGACCGCTACTCTGCAAAACTGACGCAATCGCTCCGATTAATAATCATTTGCCTTGTTGTATTTTTGTCTGCCTTCTTCTGCCTTCGCCACTCCATTGACTACTGACACAACCCACAGAGCTCTGGGATTGGTTCCGACAAATTAGCGGTAATTAAACTAACAAAAAAAACTCATTTTCCATTTCATTTGGCTTTCATAATCCGCGCGTGTATGTTTGGGAACGAGTGAACGACTAATAGTGTGATTTTATTTCTTCTCTTTTTTTTGGAAGCAACGAATTTTTTTTTTACGTAGCGCTCACACACACACCTGCCTATATTAGATCATTGCGTCATTGTGTATATTCTCCTCTCCCACTCTCTTTCACTCACTGACTCCAATAGATCGCCAGCGCCCGTAAACTGACTTTGGCCGTTAATTTAGACTCGTTGCCAGACGCACGATCAAGGGCACCTGAAAAAAAATTTTCATTTAATCGTTATTTTCTCAAACGACGATAATTGATACGCGATAAGCTTGAGATAAGATCGATAGCCTTTTATTTGTTGAAGAATTAATCCTCTAGGAGGATTTTAAATTTCTTTTTTCCGCTTTCGATGGATAACGTTTTTTTTTTTTTTAAATCAGTCATTAACGATGATTTCATTTGCCCTCGATAATCGGCACTCGCAAATGAGAGGGATAATATCGCATAATAGCAATCTTGTCCCTCGTCGAAAAAGAAGAAAAAAAAAACGCTCATGGCAATCATATATCACTGAACGAAAGTCGTAAAAACCGACGGAATCAATTGGCTTATTTTCTATTTCACAACGACTACTCATCATCATCATCATCATCATATTCTCTCTCTCTGGCCTTTATCTCTGTTCCTCTCTTCATTAATACGTCGCCACTTGACAGAACTGTTTAATAATCTTTGAACTTTGCCAGGGCGAACTTGAGCAGCAACTTCTTCAAGCGAATCCTATTCTCGAGGCCTTTGGTAACGCTAAGACTGTTAAAAATGACAATTCATCGCGTTTTGTAAGTATACACTCTTGATTTCTTAAACAAAAAAATAAATAATTAGAAAATTTCATGTGTTTTTCTTTTTCTTTTAAATGCAGGGTAAATTCATCAGAATCAATTTCGACGCGTCGGGCTACATCGCCGGTGCGAACATCGAGACGTATCTCCTGGAAAAATCACGTGCCATCCGCCAGGCCAAAGACGAGAGAACTTTCCACATATTCTACCAGCTCCTCGCCGGTGCCTCGCCGGAACAGAAGAGTAAGTCTCTGTCTATATGACAAGTTCAAGGCTGAAAACAAACACGCGTGGGGAAATGCCGTAATAATTGCACTAATTAGCGCGCGCACGCCCGCAATTATTATTCACATACGTGGAAATGTAAATTTCTGTAAAGCTGTCGTAGTATATTATGTTCCGAACGCGAAAAAAAAAATACTCGTTGAATATTCATGTGACGAGTTGTGCATTGATTAGTGTTCCGCGAATAAAAACGAGAGCGTTTATTGATTTGGTTTCATAATTGATTGTCCTCTCTCTCTCACTCTCTCGTGTGTCTATTGTATGTCATTTTCTTCAGAATGTTTATGTTTTCGCGCCCCACCGCTTTTTTGCTTTAATAAGACAAACGCGCGCTAGAGAGAGACCTATAGAATTGCAAATGATTGATCATTCCGTGGAATTCGCTTTAAGCGCTTGCCATTAATTTACTATTCAAATTAACTTTCGACGCTGCAATAAATCGTCGTTGCACCTGCGTGTGTATCTTGTGACAATCGCCGCAGTCCAAACAATACTCCAATTAGTAGATGTTTAATTTGGTTGTCTAATTCGTTTCGCAGAGGAATTCATTTTGGAGGATCCAAAGCTGTATCCATTCCTCTCGTGCGGCGCATTGCCGGTGCCAGGTGTCGATGACGCAGCGGAATTCCACTCAACGGTGAAGGCAATGAACATCATGGGAATGACCAACGACGATTTCCATGCGATATTCCGCATCGTCTCGGCGGTGATGCTCTTTGGCTCTATGCAGTTCCGTCAAGAGCGCAACTCTGATCAAGCGACTCTACCCGACAACACAGTCGCGCAGAAAATTTCACACTTGCTGGGATTGAACGTCACAGAGATGACCAAGGCGTTCTTGAAGCCGAGAATCAAGGTTGGCCGAGATTTCGTCACGAAAGCGCAGACCAAGGAGCAAGTCGAGTTTGCTGTCGAGGCGATCTCCAAGGCTTGCTACGAGAGATTGTTCCGCTGGTTGGTCAACCGAATCAACAGATCGCTCGACAGAACGAAGAGGCAAGGTGCCAGTTTCATCGGCATCCTCGATATGGCTGGTTTCGAGATATTCGACCTGAACTCGTTCGAGCAATTGTGCATCAATTACACAAACGAGAAGCTCCAGCAGCTGTTCAATCACACGATGTTCATCCTGGAGCAAGAGGAGTATCAGCGCGAAGGAATCGAGTGGAAATTCATCGACTTTGGCCTGGATCTCCAACCGACAATCGACCTGATCGACAAACCTATGGGTATCATGGCTCTGCTCGACGAGGAATGTTGGTTCCCCAAAGCGACCGACAAGACTTTTGTGGAGAAACTCGTGGGCGCTCACCACGTTCATCCCAAGTTTGTCAAGACCGATTTCCGCGGTGTCGCCGATTTCGCCATCATCCACTACGCCGGCAAGGTCGATTACTCGGCTGAGAAGTGGCTGATGAAGAACATGGATCCACTCAACGAGAACGTCGTCAGTCTTCTTCAAGTTTCGCAGGACGCATTCGTCTGTCATATCTGGAAGGATGCGGAGATTGTTGGCATGGCTCAACAACTGACCGACACTCAGTTTGGCGCGAGGACGCGCAAGGGTATGTTCCGCACCGTCAGTCAGCTCTACAAGGAACAGCTTGCCAAGCTCATGGTTACTCTGAGAAACACGAATCCCAACTTTGTGAGGTGCATTATTCCCAATCACGAGAAGAGAGCCGGCAAGATTGATGCTCCACTCGTACTCGATCAACTCAGGTGCAACGGTGTGCTCGAGGGTATCAGAATCTGCAGACAAGGTTTCCCCAACAGGATTCCATTCCAGGAGTTTAGGCAGAGATACGAGCTGCTCACGCCAAATGTCATTCCCAAGGGTTTCATGGATGGCAAGAAGGCTTGTGAGAACATGGTATGTGCTACTTATTTTATTCTACTTGAGGATCGAGTTCCTGCTTTGATTTTTAAAATGAAACGACTTTCTCTCTTATGTTAGTCACTTGATGAATCATCATCACTGACGTGAACGCGGATTCTATCTCTAATGAATTTTAAAACTTTAACGATGGGTTTTCGAGTGAAATTTTCTCGTCACGTTTCCTGCGTAAAATACTCATCGCGCGTGCTTTGATAAACGTTTCAACTGTGGCTTTTTTACTCAAAGAGCGTTAAATCAATTTTTATTATTATTTCACGATTACGTCAAGAAATCGGGGTTATAGCTGTATTAAAATGAATCCTCAAAAATGAAACAACAAGTAATTTGTCAAATTACGTCCAATCAAAACTAATCAAGCGGAATGAAAATATCCCACGACAGCTATTATTAACTGCTTGTGTCACTTTCAGATTCAATCTCTGGAGCTGGACCCCAATCTCTACCGCGTTGGACAATCAAAAATCTTCTTCCGTGCTGGTGTGCTGGCCCATCTCGAAGAGGAGCGCGACTACAAGATCACCGACTTGATCGTCAATTTCCAAGCGTTCTGCCGTGGTTTCTTGGCGCGACGCAATTACCAGAAACGCCTTCAACAGTTGAACGCCATCCGTATAATCCAGAGAAATTGCGCTGCTTACCTGAAACTTCGCAACTGGCAGTGGTGGCGTTTGTACACGAAGGTCAAGCCATTGTTGGAGGTGACAAAGCAAGAGGAGAAGCTGACGCAGAAGGAGGATGAGCTCAAGCAGGTGCGCGACAAGTTGGAGATGCAGTTGCACTCGGCGCAAGAGTACGAGAGAAAGTATCAGCAAGCGCTCGAGGAGAAGACCATGCTCGCTGAACAGTTGCAAGCTGAGGTGGAGTTGTGCGCCGAGGCGGAAGAAATGCGTGCAAGGTTGGCTGCCAGGAAGCAGGAACTCGAAGAAATTTTGCATGATTTGGAAGCGAGAATTGAAGAGGAAGAGGAGAGGACCTCGGCATTGATGCAGGAGAAAAAGAAACTACAGTTGAACATTAGTGATTTGGAGGAGCAGTTGGAAGAGGAAGAAGCTACTAGACAGAAATTGCAGCTAGAGAAGGTTCAGTGTGATGCCAAGATCAAGAAATTGGAAGAAGATTGTGCTTTGTCTGAAGATACAAATCAAAAGCTCCTCAAAGAGAAGAAACTTCTTGAGGAGAGATCTAATGATTTGTCACAAGCTCTGGCAGAGGAAGAAGAAAAGGCGAAGCACTTGGCTAAGCTGAAGATGAAGCACGAGGCAACTATAGCTGACCTCGAAGAAAGATTACTAAAGGACCACCAACAACGCCAGGAAGTCGACAGATCGAAGAGGAAAGTCGAAACCGAAGTGCAAGATTTGAAAGAGCAGTTGACCGAGAAGAAGGGACAACTCGAAGAGTTACAGCTGTTGATCGGTAAACGGGAGGAGGAACTCACTCAAGCCTTGACGAAAATTGACGAGGAAAGTGCCATTAAAGCTCAGTCGCAAAAAGCTCTCCGCGAACTTGAATCTCAACTCGTCGAGTTGCAGGAAGACCTCGAGGCTGAGAAAATCGCTAGGAGCAAAGCCGAGAAGCTTAAGAGAGATCTGAACGAAGAACTTGAAGCTCTCAAGAATGAACTGCTGGATTCTCTCGACTCCACGGCTGCGCAGCAAGAACTTCGTAGCAAGCGCGAGCAAGAGTTGGCTAACCTCAAGAAGAATCTCGAGGATGAAACTGCACTTCACGAGACTACCCTCCAAGAGATGCGTCACAAGCACATGCAAGAGTTGACGACGATAAACGAACAGATGGATGCTCTCAAAAAGACCAAGGCTGCTCTTGAAAAAGCTAAAGGTGCACTCGAAGCTGAAAACGGTGAACTCACCCAGGAACTGCGCTCGGTCAGTGCGAGTCGCCAGGAATCCGACCGTAGGCGCAAACAAGCCGAGCAGCAACTCGTCGAGGTTAATGCTAAGCTAATGGAGATTGAAAGTGCAAGGCAGGAGCTCGCCGAGAAAGTGGCTAAATTACAAGCTGAAGCTGAAAATGTATCTCAGCAACTTGAAACTGCCGAGCTCAAAGCTTCCGCTGCAATGAAGGCGTCAGCTACGTGCGAGTCCCAGTTCACCGAGCTTCAACAGCAACTCGAGGAGGAAACTAAGCAGAAGCTGGCGCTTAGTTCCAAGCTCAGGCAGCTCGAGAGCGAAAAGGAAACTCTCAGGGATCAAATCGACGAGGAGGAAGAAGCTAAACGTGCTCTTGAG
The DNA here is from genome assembly GCA_035047105.1 of Galeopsomyia nigrocyanea. Classification (NCBI taxonomy): domain Eukaryota; kingdom Metazoa; phylum Arthropoda; class Insecta; order Hymenoptera; family Eulophidae; genus Galeopsomyia; species Galeopsomyia nigrocyanea. The sequence continues at coordinate 70,153 of JAWWMK010013528.1, forward strand.
AAACAAGTGCTCGCTTTGAACACACAGGTAAATATTTTTCTTTTGTTTCCTAACGTTAATATAATGGGAAATTGATTGCTGCTCTATTACCGTTAATTGATGCTCAAAATAATTTGAATCTGTATTTCCAGTACACCGAGGCAAAGAAACGCGCCGATGAGGAGAGCGAGGCAGCTGCTCAGCTCGAGGAGGCCAGAAAACGTTTAGTAAAGGACATTGAAGCTCTGCAACGACAAGTAGAGGAATTGCAAGCGGCGAATGAGAAGCTCGACAAGTCTAAGAAGAAGATCCAAGCTGAGCTTGAGGATATGACAATCGAGCTAGACTTGCAGCGCGCGAAAGTAATCGAACTCGAGAAGAAGCAGAAAAACTTTGACAAGGTCCTTATGGAAGAGAAAGCTATATCCATGCAGTACGCCGAACTTCGGGATGCCGCTGAACGCGAAGCTCGCGAGAAAGAAACTAAGGTGCTGTCGTTGACTCGTGAACTCGACGAACTCAACGACAAAGTCGAGGAACTCGAGCGTGGCCGCAAGAGTTTGCAAGCTGAACTCGACGAACTTGTCAATAATCAAGGCACTGCTGACAAGAACGTTCACGAGCTTGAAAAGGCTAAACGTCTTCTCGAATCAAAGATCGCCGAGCAGCAAGCTCAGGTTGAGGAACTCGAGGATGAATTACAGTGTACCGAGGACGCTAAGCTGCGACTGGAGGTTAATATGCAGGCCATGAGGACGCAGTTCGATCGAGAGCTGCAAGCTAAGGAGGAGCAGGCCGAAGAGAAACGACGCGGACTTGTCAAACAGCTGCGTGACTTGGAAGCCGAATTGGGTAATTACAAATGATTTGTATTTCGGAGGGACTTTATTTGCGGATGATAGCGAGTAACGTTTCGGTGAAAATAATCCTGGAAATTTTTCTTTTTTTTCTTGTGAAATTAAGAACCAGTCGTTTCGTTTTCTGTCGAATTTCTTTGTTTTTCAAATGGTTGTAGAGGTTCGATTGATTATTTTTGCATATTTTGAAATTGCAAATATCTAATATCGTAACTTTTTCGTTAATTATCTATTTATTGTAATTGACAAAATCAATTTTTTTTTAAATGTTTATGTTTACAATCGCTGTAAATTATTTCTAGCATGAAAACGAATAACAACTTTGTCATTTTCAGAGGACGAAAGGAAACAGAGATCAGCCGCGATAGCTCAGCGCAAAAAGATCGAAGCAGATTACAAAGACATGGAGCAGCAGCTTGAGATGCACAACAAAGTCAAAGAGGACGCTCTGAAGCAGTTGAAGAAACTGCAGACTCAAATAAAAGACTGCACGCGCGAAACCGAGGAAGCCAGAGCTGCCAGGGATGAATTAGCTGCCTCGTCGAAAGAACTCGAGCGCAAAGTCAAAGGACTTGAAGCTGACGTTATGCAGATGACTGAGGATCTGACCAGCAGCGAGCGCGCACGAAGAGTTGCGGAGACTGAGAGAGATGAACTGCAAGAGGAAATCAATAACAGCGCTAACAAGGGCACGATTTTACTGGATGAAAAACGACGCTTGGAGGCTAGAATTGCTTCACTCGAGGAAGAACTAGAAGAGGAACAGTCTACCAATGAGGTACACGTTTCACTTTTGATTTCGTGATTAAATTTATGGGAATAAAAAATAATAATAATCTTTGTTGTTTTTTTTTCAGGTTCTCATGGATCGCGCACGTAAAGCTCAGCTGGCTATCGAGCAGATGACCACGGATCTGCAAACTGAGCGCTCAGCCGCTCAAAAGATTGAATCACATCGCTCGCTCCTTGAGCGACAAAACAAGGAGCTTAAAGCCAAACTGGCTGAGCTCGAAACAGCTCAACGTGCTAAATCGAAGGCCACGATTCAAGCACTGGAGAGCAAGATCAACAACCTCGAAGAGCAAGTCGACACGGAGACCAAGGAAAGGTTCGCTCAACAGAAACTCAATCGTAAGCTCGACAAAAAGGTCAAGGAATTGGTACTACAAGTGGAGGATGAAAGAAGGAACGCCGAGCAGTACAAGGAACAAGTTGAGAAGGTCAATAATAGGATGAAGAGTCTGAAGAGGCAACTCGACGAAGCTGAGGAAGAGATCAGCAGGCACAAGGCATCCAAGAGGAAGCAACAGAGAGAAATGGAGGATATGATGGAGTCGCAAGAAGTTCTCACGAGAGAAGTCGCGAATTTGAAAAATAAACTGAGGTAAGCTGACTCACGTTTTAACCTTCGTAGTAAGCATCGATATTTTATTCTCGATCTTAAAACAATCTACTTTCCTCTCAACTTGTTTTTTTCTGCACTTCTTCTCTTGTTGCGCTTAGTGAGTTAGATACAACAAAGCACTCTAGCCGGCCATTAGGCACGTCTTATCGTGGACGATGGAAGGACGAAGTGATTAATTCACTTAATATGTAGGTATTGCGTAGAGATTCCCCCTAAAGAACACAATCGATCTGTCCCCATTCAATGTGTTTTGTGAACGAGTACGAGGCCGACATTAGTGCCAGAGCATGGGCCCACAAAACGCTAAAATTAATAATTGTACTCTACTAACTATGTTTTTATTTTCAGTGTAGACTAACTTCTTAGAAAGTAATCCGAGTGGTTTGAATTTTATCGATCTGATTTGAATGAGTTGAAAATAACGAATCAATAGGTTGTTTTTTCACGACTTTCAAACATTATAATTTATTTATAAAATTCAAAGGTGCTCAACTATCTAACCAAAAAAAAAATGAATCAATTATTATTAAACAAATTTATAAAAATATGAAGAGTGGATCAATTTAATACTTTCCATTGCTGCTATATTGACACATTACTAATGCTTGACTGGGATTTTGCAGGCGTGGTGGTCAACCAATAGGAGGCCTTGGATCAGCAAGACTGAAAAGAACCTCGATGCAGACTGGCGGTTCGGGCGAAGATTCAGCAACACAAGACGAGAGCATAGATGGAGAGGAGATTGCAAATTGAATCGGATAAACTTCTTGAGGGGAATCGCCGGCGAGGACGACGCGCATAATAGACGCTCTCACAACACATTAAACAATCATCGACCATATCGTCCAGATTTTTAAAACAAAGAAAACAAACAAAAATCGTATAGGCTTCCAGGGTAATTCTTTCTTGTCCCCTCAGTAGGAGATATATATCATTATGTAAGCGTATACATTATTACTAGTTTTCCCCCAGTTGCCATCGAGAGTGAGTTTGAGAAAAAAAGAGAGCGAGAGATTTCTTATAGAGAGGGAATAATGTACATAAATTTACAACAATGTCAGATCAAGAGACCGTAGAACGGTTTGTTACACGAAGGACGCGTGCGCGCGCGAGAGACTTTGCTAAAATAGCCTTGCTCGGGCTGCGGATGAGTCAAATGCGCGGTTATCCGTTGTCCTGTCAAGGCCGTCGCAGTAAGATGATGAGGAATTTTTTGAAAATGAAAAAAACGTTTATAATCCTGTATAACACTGTAGGTAGTGCTAAGACATTTGCATTATTACAAAAAATTGTATTATTATTATTACTATTATTATTATTACTATTACTACGTTATTACTTGCATACGCAAAAGGTTTTCGAATAACAAACACGACGAGACGATTTGTTTTTTTTTTCTGTGAGCAGAGCAAAAAGACACATGTAGAAGCTTTCGCTTGTTTTTATATCTTTCGCGCGTAGACGAGCTAATCAAGTTACTTAAATTAAAAAGAAACGTTCTCTCCGCGATGTACTTAAAGCTTCTGCTAGGTGATGGCGTGCTGATGACTATTTTTTTAAAACGAAATTCTCACAAGGAGGTTCTCTCGAATAATCACGTCAATTTCTCGCGCGTTCGATCCATTTTCTACGAGCATTTTTCACACGAAATTTCGTCTGTATTTAATAAAAAAAAAGCATTTACAATGTTTGTACAAGCATTTATACAATAATATATTTTTTGACGAGTAAAATCAATTAATGGACGTCGATTTATAATGCAATTATAACGAAACTTCCTCTATTCCCTCAAGTAACCGTATTTAATGTAACTAGGGCCTTATCACGATTACATACACGTAACGAAGTTAACAGGAATTGTGCGTAACGTTGCAGGACCGTTTCGAAAACAAAAGGAGCTCCTCGACTAATTTTGTACATACGAGTTGATCATTCGAAGGAGGTAAAGTGTATCGCCTCATTTTGTCACCTACGCTTTTAAGCGTTATGTTTCTTTATTTTTTTTTAAATGCTGAGCTTTGATTACTTTAATGTCACGTTTTACAACACCGTACTACGAGCGATGAGGTGCACTTTAAAATGAAACAAATATACATCAAGTAATAATCAAACATTGGGAAAGATTATGAATGAGTTTTGATACATTTTATACGATCGAACACATACGCGATTGCACGCGCGCGCAGATTATACAAATGATTTAAATTTTTGGAAATAAAAGATATAATAATAAACTTATTACAAAATATTTAGTTTAAAAGTGTTGTGTACAGTTTATTTTCGCCCAACCCTTTATCAATTTATTCGAAATCAATCGATTATCTGATTCTTTTTTCCAGCTATCGCATAATTTTCCTTGCCATGTTTGTTTAATTTAAATGTAATTTGATTATTCACACATTCAGTTATCTTTTTACGCTGACCATTTTATTCCATTTTTTTCCAATTGTTTTTCCAATTTTTTTCCAAACAATAAATATGTGTGACAATTAAGCATATAAAAAGGGTTGCGAAAGAACAGAACGATTTATCGTGTACAATATTTTCACAACTGACAAATAGCTCATCAGATTTTATTGGTCTCTTTAAAATGGATTAATATTCTTCCACTTTTTTTTATTTATATGTAATTGGTGTAACTCAAGGCAATATGAAAGAAAAAACAAGGATTTAAAAGATTCTTTTTTTTTATTAAAACATTTTACAAAAACGCTTCACATATTCATTTGTTTCGACTACCAGCTATATCTAATAGCTCTTTAACCAACCCCCTACTACACAAATCTAGTGGAGTTTTTTTTTCCTTATTTTGGATTTCCAAATTGGCTCCATTGTGAACCAAAAGTTTAGCCTCGTCTTGTCGATCTTCTTCGCAAGCCAAATGAAGTGCGGTATTCCCATAAACATCTTGTTTATCTGTAAAACAAAAAAACAACGTGAAATTTGTTAATTATTGTCGTTTTTTAAAAATATCATGCATGTTTTATTCAATATGGATTCAATTACTATGTAAGCGCAAAGTATGATTCTCACGGATAAGAAGCAGCATAATATTTGCCAAAAGCTACTCACCAATATTTAAATGCTCGCCATTCTCAATAAGCAATTTGACAATCTCGATATTGCCTTTGGAAGCTGCTCTATGAAGCGGAGTGGCACCCCTCTTGTCCGCTATGTTAACATCAGCCTCCTTCTCGAGTAGATTCGCGCAGATTTCTTTCCAATTCTTTGAAGCAGCGTATTGCAGTGCCGAGTGTCCTTCTTCGGACTTTTCGTTCACATTTACTCCTTCCTTCAGCAACATGTCAACAATTTTCTCGCGACCGGCTGATGCGGCGAGAATCAGCGGCGTCATCCCCATCTGCCACACAAAAGAAATGCACGAGTTATCTGTTGCTCGAAATCGCGAGATTTAAAATGGACCGAGTACTTACATCGTCGCGAGGATCAACGGAGACGCGCAACGACAACAGGTGACTTACAATGTCCTCGTGTCCACCTAGAGCAGCCCAGTGTAGCAGAGTTCTGCCGTTCTGAAAAATAATTTTATTTTTAGGTTATTTTATCAGCGATTCCTATTATTGCGAGGAAATTTTTTTTTCGCGAGTACGTACCTCGTCAGTCTGGTCCTTGAGCTTCTCGTTCTGGGTGAGCAAAGCTCTCAAAGTTGAAAAATGCCCATGGTAAGCCATGTCGAAGGGCTTGGAGCCGGATCCACGGGATATTGTTTGTTTCGCCATGGTTCATGTGTTTTGATTTGTCATCGCTCATCGTTTCGCCCGCTCGTCGTCTGCTACATCGGAGCGCGTCGACGAGTGTTTACGAACAAAGATTCAAACTTGGAACACTTGTTGAACTATTCGTCATGTAATTTAAAAGGATACGATTTCCCGTCGCTATTTGCACATTTTGTAATCAAATCAGCGATACCCCGCTTTATCGTTGGATTTGCGTGGATGCAAAATCAATCACTGCGATTATTTGATGTAAATTTTGTAAAAAAAAAATTTTAATTGAAAATCGTGATTTGAGCAACTTGTTCCCTCAATAGGAGATGTATATCATAAGCACGTACACATAATTACTAGGATTAAAAGTGTTGCATTGTTTTATTTATTTTTTAATAATTTTAAGCTTTGATTATTAAGTTTCCAAATTTTATAATTCAAATGAAAAAATATATACAAGTAATAAGCGTGCTTTAGGAAAAGATTTATACAAATTTATTTTTATAAATGTTTTACAATCGAAAATATTATGCACGCGCGTCCAGATGAATTTTTTTATAATAAAGAATATAATATAAACGCATTACAAAATATTTGGTTCGAAAGAAAAGCTTGGCTAATTTACCCTAATCAATTGGATCTCGGCAAATTATGGAATTTTAATTTATAATTTTTTTTTTCGTAAAATAAATAACTACAGAATTTGCTTTCCAAATAAATAACGTAATTCCCCAAAAACAAACATCGTGAGTATGTATCTTCCTTGTGAAAACTACGCAGTTACAATATAATACGTGAAACAGCTCAGGTGATATTATTTCGAGAAAAAAAATGTTCTCATTTTCAGAGCTTTTATTTATAAAATACCTATAAAATGCTTTCAATCTATAACGTAACGTCTTGGGTATTGAAATGACTTGAATGTGATTGTTGGTGAGATAAGCCACACAACTTAGATATCATACGCTGAAAACAGAACAAAAAGAATTATAGTATTCGTAACAGCGATATATATACACTGAATTTATTTGACGTACTTTAGAAGCTATCCTAAATTTTTTCGACATCATAGTGTAGATTATAGGATTCGCAGCTGGAGACACGGTATAAGTGACGCTTTTAATTAGATTCACGTAATTGTAAATAATGAAATAAGTTTCGAAACTTCTATAGTCGACTTTGCCAATGTAAAAGAGCATTACTCGTTGTATGTGAAAAGGAACCCAACAGAAGGAGAATGCTACGACAATGAGCACTGGAAAAATTTTATCCATTTGAAAAAAAAAAATCTGTATACGAGTGCACAAAAACATGAAATATCACAACTTACCCAACATTTTCAAAGTCTTTCGATTAGTTTGATCGCTTTGAGAACTGATGTGTCTTCCCTTCGGACTTTTCATCAGTTTAATCCCGATTAAACCATACATTATACTCAATACTAAGAATGGGATCACAAAAAATATAGCCACTAAAATTTCGGTCAGGTATGGCATGGATAATCCTCGCAAAAATTCCAATCCTTCGTTGCAACACTCGATAATTAATTTCGGATCTGCCGCCAGTACAAAGGCAAATATTATAGCGACGATCCACGTGGAGATTAAAATTCTTTTAACCCGCGGCAACTGAGACATTGACTGAGCAAGAAATGGTCGACAGATTGCCAAGTACCGTTCGACTGTAAAAGCTGTGATGGTCAGTACAGAGACGTTTACTGCTGTTTCGAGAATCCAATGACTAAAAAAGCGCGCCGCTGTATGACTGTAGTAAACCTATAAAAAAATCATGGAAAAATCAATATGTATAACGATGAAAAATCAAAGTGCTAATCTGAAACATGATATTACCTTATCAGGATACAAGTTGGAATATATGATAAACGGTGCACTCGTCATCAGCAGCAAAATATCCGAAATCGCCAGATTAAACAGGTAGAAATTCGTTGTAGAATAAAGTGATTTATCAAACAAAATAACGATACAGGCGGTAATGTTTCCAAGCATACCAATTATAAATGTAAAAAGATCTATTGTTATGACGAAATTGGGTGCAAGCTCATTCCATTTTGGTGTGCGCTCAGTTATATTGTAAATTTCTTCGTATAAAGATCTAATAAGATGCGCATATTCCACCGCGAAATATTCGTCTGGCCGAAAGAGACTTTTATTAAAGGAATCAGCCATAACTTGTTTTCTATGTCGTTAAAAGTGGACACTTTCAAATAACATGATGTTAATCTCGTGAGCTCCATGTGCGCTCATTAAATTGGACTCGCGATAATAATATGTAGGTATAATCGAGAACGGAAAAGATAAATGTATACTTGACGTACGATAGATTCAACTCAAATTTTCCTCCAATTTTCTAAAGGTACAATCTACTCTGTTCAAAATTTATTCTATTTCGACATTTTTTGTCAATATATCGATGTGTATATAAAACACTAGAGCACATTTCTTGGTTAAACACTGTGAGTACGGTTGACTCACGTAACTACATAAGCACGACTACCTACAAGTCAGAACCCGTTTTTCAAACGACCATCAACTGCCTAAAATTACAAGGCCGTTCTGGTTTGCGCATCGCTATTTTCCTGTTACTCTGTGTCCTCTCTCTTTGTCTCTGCGGCAATTGTTGATGGAATTTATTGTGGAGCATACACAAAAACTTTTGAGTAATTATTAATATTTTTATCAAATGACGTCTTAGCAATCTCTTTTTTCTTTTCATTGAACTTTGCTCAACTTATGATTTCAAGACTATCGTGTTACAAAGGAGTAATAAAACTGCAAGATGCTAATAAAAATGTAGAGTGTTATTCTGAAGGATACAAGCAGGAAACAAAAGAGAAAAAGTCGTTATAATACATATTGACAAGGAACGTTTAATCTTTGTACACTTTTTCTTACATTTAAGAATTAATAACCGACACTTAGAAATAGATCAACGCTTAGTCTCGAGGGAGGGAGGAAGAGAAAAATGTACAGTAATAATATACACATGTATAGATCAATCATCACAATAATCAATAGAAATAAAAAAAAGCAATGACAGCTTTTGTACTTTCACTTGTTTTCCATAAGCTTTGGTGTGCTTCAATATATTCAGTCGGAGGCGGCAGCAGCAACAGCAGCATTTGCCTCGCTCTTGTCGTCTCGCACGACTTTGCTCCAATGCGAGCTGCGATTTATACAATCGCGCACAGCCTGTAATATTATCGGTATCCTTCGATCCAATGCTATCAAATGTGGTTCCCATAGTATCGGCGCTATTGGATCCTTTGATAGACTCTCGCGCATCGCCACGCTAAGTCTCACTGGGCCGTTGTGATACCTGAAAGTCATGAAAAAAAAATAAAATAAAATAAGTGTTGCAATCAGTTGGGTAATGAGGAGAAAAACATTGATATGCATGGAAAAAGTTGTCGACGCGCGCGGCATGGCATGAACATTGGCGCCTTCGTTTAGTATGCACGATGCGCGTCGTAGTGCGGTGAGGTAAAAGTTGCGGTGCTTATTTGTCGACTACTGAATTTTGATTCGAAAAAAAAAAACTTGCAACCTGTTGCATTCGAAAACTTGATTAGAGAGTCAAGGTAATCGCAACCCTCGAACGTAAAAAACTAACAAACAACGTCGTTTAGAAAAAAAAAACAACGAATGAATAAAAAATCACCTCAGCAGAGTGGCAAGAGTGCTCTGCCTAATCATGCAGCACTGCAGTAACGGCGACAGGCAGCTAATCTCGTCGTGAAAAGGTTTGCCAAAACCACGTCCATTGTCGAGATGTAGAGTGAAGGTGTCGTTGCCAAAGAGCTTGAATGTCTCGTAGTGATGTCGATCCATGTTGCCAGTGAGGAAGTCAAACACCGACATGTCCATCAAATCGAGCAGCCTGCGTCCCTCGTTGTAAGGCGGCAACTCTTTCACGATATTACAGTAGTCCGAGTCTGCCGAGAGATGATACGTTATTATTTATAGTTGTGCTCGAGTGCTTGCAGGCGTCTGTGTGCGGTTTCGCGTCGAGGGGGCTAAGAATACAGCTCCATGAGATTATAACCACTTCAAAGTCTATCAAGCTCTACCTTTTCCAAAGGCGTTATTTATGCACATGGCTTAATGGGGAATAACTGTCGACTTTATATTTCGGGAAAAAAAAATAGATATGCGTCCCGTTTACTTAAAAAATACGGAATTATTCTGAAAAAAAATGTACAGCTCAAAGGTGTACGAACTCGTCACGCAACGCTTCCGGCAGATAAAAAAGGCGCGTTGTAAATATCAATTTTCCTTGTAACGATTTTCAACAAAATACATATGATAAACATAAATACGCGAGTACCCGAGTTTTTCCATGTATATAGGTGTACGCGAGCATAAAAGAAAAAAAAACTAGGAGAACGTTTATACGCTCCTATGCCATTACTTTAAGTACTCATCAGGCTAATCAAACCGTAAAATAAGATTATAATTCGTGCTTCTTGCGGAACGAAAAGAAAAAAAAGTGTTGTGTCGCGGGCATGTGCAATTGTGTGCCTATTGAATTTAGAAGAAGAAAGATTCAGCGAAAAATGAATACCAGTCTCCCACTGAGCCTTGAGTCGTTTGTGATAGCTGCGTCGCCAAGGATGCCGCCAGACTTTTCTCGGCATAAGAGACTTGTCGGGTAAAAAGGCAGCGAAGCTACCTTCGAGCATGTCCGGCGAGCCGCAAATCGCGTGGCTGGTGTCGCAGTAGTAGGTGCATTTACCGTGGAAGCACAAGTTGCCGGCTGGACTCACAAAGAAGGTCTTTAGGATGTCGCCGTCCGTCACTTGGTAAATCTCTGTGGTCATGTTCAACAAGCGACCGGCTACCGGCATGCAACGCCGGAAATCCAACAGTCTAAGAGACAAAAAAAAGGGTTTTTTTTATTATTTCATTCTTTCTCTCGATCGAAACGAGGTTGTGGTTTGAATAGTTTTACTTTGATTTGTATTTTTTTTTGCTGTTGATTCGAGAGAGTGTACTACGAAATTTTACTGCTATTTAGTTTCTTTTTGTCGGTGTAGGATAGAGAGAGAAAAAAATTTGATGATTCTGGAATTTTATCGCGCGGCACGGCTGAGGAAATTGCTTCGTTAACGGCTTTTACAGTGTGATTCGGCTTGGATATACTTTTGTCTTTATCGTTTGTAAACGAAAATCGACCGTTGTTTGGCAATAAAGAAAGTCTTTGTTCTCACATCTCGCTGATATTTTTTTTCTTCATTAATAACTGTACTTTTTTTATTACACTCAATTGACTCTCTATTTCGAGCAAAAGCTACTTGTCTCGATAAAATTCAGCGACGCTCGGACCGTAAATTAAAAATACATTTCACACTGTCGTTTATCTAATTAGTCGCTGAAACATCAGTGAGTGCACCAATTATTCGACGCTCATCAAAGACGAAAATAAAAAAAAAGACTCGATAAAAAGTCCCAAAAATTTTCCACAAATCTCTCGAAACGTTTGCCATTTTTTACAGCCAATCAAGTAATGAGAATTTTTTTTTTTTCATTTCTGTTTTTTAGGTAAAGTTAAATCGATCGGAAACTTTATACCTATCCAAGTGGAACGCAGCAATTTCGGCGTTGTGCCTCTCGTAGTCTGTAAAGTAAAAGTGATTGGGCAGAGTTTGCTGTTCCCTGGGAAACCTAGAACCAAAAAAAAAAATAGATATTGCATAAGATGTGCAAACAAGTGGTTTTTGGTCGATCGTCGTCGTCAAGCAATTAAACAAACACACGATGCACTCTCGTATAGAAAACTGCGCGTGTATACGGTAACAGAGCGTTGTTGTTGCTTGCACGCCGGATGCGCAAAAACATACCGTTAAGCGGCCGTAAGACCGTTAATTGCTTCGGCGTATCTTATATATACAACACGTACCTCATGGGCTTAAACAGCGCTTGCATCTTGTTTGGGTAGTCCATCACGAGTTTGAGCTGCGTGCCGCCAGACTTTTCCGCTGTTGATCAAAAATTTGTGACGCTTGTCATTATCGACTCGTCAAAGAAGAGTTTAAAAGTGACGATATACTTACAGGCGTGAACTATAGGCTCAGTCGACATGAAATTCACCAGATCGTCGACGATGCTCGAGTCTCGTGGATACAATTCGCGTCGACGGATATCCAAGTGGAAACGCTCCAGGATCGTACTGTTTTTCCTGAGGATGAAAATTAACAAAGCGTGAGAGGAAGTCATTAGTTAATACGAGTTGTTTCTTTTTTGCATTTTGCAGGAAGTCTATTAACGTGCAGATGTATATAATTTTAATTACGCTTTGTTGTTACATTACGGACTCTCATGGCTGGTCGAGATAAAGAAGAAAAAAGAAACAGAACATTTTTTTTTCCAACGATTGGATTTACTGTTACACATCTCACTCGGATCACCAGGGTTTCAACATCGACGCAAGTTGACAATAACGAAAAAAATAAAGAAAAAAAAGCTATAGCGGTAAACTCGTTTTACAAACGGATATTTCTCATTACTCGCCGTTAGTATACGTTTTAAGCTTTTGTGATGGTATCTGTAACGTTTAACGCGAAATCTACAATTTTTTTGCATTAAAAATCCAAGAATCTCGCGCGACGTTCACTTTGCGTTCAACTTCCATCCAAAGATTTTTACTATACCAATTTTTTGCCAATTATTTATGATTACGCCTGCAGGGGCTATAATAAATAATCAAAGCTAAAAAAGCTGTACGGGTTTTTCATGTTTTACTTTGTTCGCGCTTGAGAGAGATTTTGCCTTAATTATCCATCCTTTAATTAAAAAAAAAAATTATCCACTGATTCGCGTTAGAGGCTTTCACGCGCTCGCGAGTATAACGTGAGAATCGAGTCGATTCTACATAACAATTTTACAAACTTGATCTAAATAAAAACGATGCCCGAGTTTTCCCTTCTCATCGATTTTACATATACACAGCGGCAGCGTCAAGTTTTCAATTTACATGCGCGGTTATATAGCGTTTAGAGAAAACTTTTTTTTTTTTCTTACAGAATATGTCATTGAGATTGTAAAATATAGTTGGATAACGTTTTATTTTAATATCCGCGTAAAAAAAAAAGAAATAAAAGTGACCGCCACAAAGTGTTTAGAGTAATTTATAGTCCGAGCGTTGTATTGTTGCGGTGTGTAACCTTATCTCCAAGCCGAAGGCTATATAGCCTCCATGGAAAAATCAATGAAGCCCGGCAAAAGAGACACGGGAGAAATTGCATTATTACATAAAAAAAAATAAAGAAATCATTCGTAAGAATTTCGAATGCGGAAACGCAAAGAAACTAAAACAACAAAAGAATCTTTCTGCGTTGATGTAACGTCTAAATTATCTCTTTCACTATCTTGAAGAAACTCACTTTGAATAATCGATGCAGGCTAAATAGAGTGTAAAGAAAAAAAACCGTGCGGCAACGCTCTGTTTAAAAAATCTCTCTCTCAGCATCCCGAAAAAAAATGCAGGTTTCTGGGTTATTACGTGCATTATAATATATTCGCTCGTCACGCAAACGTTTCGTTATCGCGTTTTTTTTTTTCAAAAGCACAACAATGGGTTAACGACGCGCGCGCAAATACATTCGGTTGAACTTGAATGTGATAAAACGTGTATATGCATAAATCTGCACGTACGCCCGCGCAAAAACTCGAGTGAGAGAAGAAAGAAAATGGAGCAGCGCGCGCTCAATCTCTCTAATTAAACTCACGCTCGGATGGCCAATTTCTCGCTTGCGTCAATTATCATAACGAAATTTTGGTTTTACGTAATTAGGATTTTGCATTGGATAAGAATATTTCGTTTTTCCTTTTCTCTTTGTCGATCTACATGGAAAACTTGTCTCGATTTCACTCGTTGAGAGAAAAAAAAAAACAATGTAATTCCATTCTAGCGTTAAATTTCTAAGAAGCCATGTGTAGATGAAATCATCGTTAATAATCAAATAATTAGCACTAAGTGTTCATTTAAAAAAAGAGAGAAAAATTTAATAGCGTGAAATCGCATTTATTCAACGTGCCAAATTCAGGCTGTTTTATACCGGGAATTTTCAAGGATTCGATAATAAAGTATTTTTTTCGACGATTAAATTAATTAGTTTGATAAACACATTCTCGGAATTTCCGTGTATATTTCAAGCAACAAAGCGATATCAAATTAAAACGCGTTCTCGTTCAAAAATAAACGTGCATCAGCGCTAAATTTCGCTGACGGTATTGCAACAGGTGTCGGTCGCGTGCAATCAAAAAGAAGGCAAACTCACGCAAGTTTGAGTCTCTTGACATCGGCGATCGATGGATTATCAGTGTCATCCTCGCCGCTGAGTCTGACGACGCCTTCGTTTGCCGACAAATTATCCTTGTCGAGTAATTCTTGAACATCGGCAAAATCATCGTGCGGCTGTTGGGTCGTGGTGCTCGTTTGCTTGCTGATTTTATTCGACACTTGACCACCACCGCCGGCTGCTGCTTCTGTCGCGCCGTTGCTCTCTGAACCAAATTCTTTGGATGCATTTCCGCGTTGCAGGAATTTTCGCCTGTAAATTATAAAGTTTTTCATTTTTTTTTCGTTAATAAATTACACATCAATGTACCTGCTAATCAAAGACGTTCTCTATTGTACACACGCGAGCATTATGAAACGTGTAACCATACACAGAACAAACATATCGCGGCAGGATGTGCCATTATTCAGCGTGATTCGGTCGAATATGGCATTCGCGTGCAAACTTTTCATACAAGTCGTCGACGAAAAAAAAAACAAAGAATCCACGATATAAATTGGCAAACGAATTTATGGAAAGCTTCTCGCATTCGGGTGAAAGTGTCTAATCTGCGAAATTTAAATGTCGAGCAATGAAGCGAAAAAAAGTTACGATCGGCAATAAAAGAAAAACAGTAAAGAGTCCCTTGTACAACTAATTGACAAATATACATTTGTTGATGGAAAGTCCATTTCTAAATGTTTACTGCCCATTTCACTTTCAACCGATATAAAACGGGGCGAAATTGAAAAATAAGCGCAAGTCCATGAAAGATAATAATTTACCTGAAATTGTTGTAAACAGTATCCCTCATCGGATCCTCGGCCACGCGAATCCTACCGTGACTCGGTAACAGATGATGTCCGCTGTATCCAAGATCGAGTTGCAGATCCATAACGAGGAGGAGGGTAAACACGATAGCGATGCAAGCGAGGCCAAGGAACAATTTGTCCTTTAGCCTCGAGACTCGCGGTTTCATATATTTCATCGTTGTCTCCATCATCCCACGATGATTATTATTGTTGAAGCTGTTGATGATTGATTCGTCGCCTGGTTCTGCTCCAGGTGCGCGAGCGTCGACTGCACATTGCAGCTGACGATCCTCTGATGGTGCTGGCGATCTTTTGGCTTTATTATTATCAAACTTCTCCTCTTTTTCCTCCTCCTCGTCCTTTTTCTTCTTCTTCTTCTTTTTTGTGCGTGCTGGCGCGATTGGCACTGCGTCTGCAAAAGAATTTTATGCTTTTTTTTCTCTCTCTCTTTTTCGTCGCTCGTGGGATGTGATTCTTTCTTTCTTTTTTGTTGCGTTCCTTCTCGTGACAGTTGGGTGATAATGAATGAGTTGAGCTATGTGGAGCGTGTGCTGCTGCTGCTCTCCTCTTAGACGCACGCGAGAGACAAGTAAAAATCATTAATTACGTCGCCGCGAAATGTCACTGACGTACTACTTGTGTGTGTGTAGAAATTACATATACGCTTATTTTTTTCCTCTCTGCGGGAATTTGAAAAATATTCCGTCCGCTTTGGTATTTCAAGAAAAAAAAACGCATCGTTTTTCAGCTGAGCTTGATTTTCTGCCAAATCTGCAGGTTCCCTCGGAAATTAGTATATCAAAATGTGCAGCACCGCACCTTTTGAAACCCGATCGGTTCGGTAATATAGTCGCAGCGTGATGCACTCTCCGATAATTCTAAACTTGTCCAGCATTGAAAAAAAAAACAGGTTTTTTTTTCGAAATTCTAAAATTAAAGTGTGTGTGTGTGTATGATAAAGACCTGAAGTGACAAACGATTGTCGTCGAAGTGGGAGTCGATTGTCGTCGCGTTCGAGCGACGGCAAACTCGTCGTGAAGGTATAATCGGCCAGATTACTAAATTGTTTTTTTTTTATCGTCGCCTCATCCGCTAGGAAAAACAAGATCGAAATCTCTGGCCTGCAACATAATATTGTTCTCGTACAAATTTACGCGTTAAACACACTAATAAAGCAGCCTTGTTAAAGAAAAATATGGCGAGGATGCGATAAATAACTCAAACTTATAATAAAGCCGGCTGCGTTTTCTTTAACCTTCAACATTTTTTCGCGCGAGCTGCTGTTGCGCAACTCTGCAGAACGTTCGGTATATATGTCAATTGAAGCGGCTTTTGTCCACACACGCACGATATTATTCACTGCACACTAATCGCACACACACTTGTTGCAGTCGGTAAGGCAAAGAGTTTTAAAAAAATTTTTCCTCCTACTACATAAACTATCTGTCTCGTGAGAGAGGGAGAGAGTTTCGTCAACGCAGCGAGCAAAAGGTAGCAGCGCGATCTTTTTTATTTTTAGAGGCAAACTGCTAACGCCAAGAATTCCAAAGCAGCAGCAAAGCCAGTAGGCAATGGAGACTGTAGAAAATTCGCAATTGCGGCCATGTTATTAGAACGCTCGAATGTTGTGTGATTGCCGAGAGACTGGCTCCCGATTTGCAAATCTTACAATCTATGGGGATTTTTTTTTCGTTTGCTATTTTATTTTTATTCGGTTCTAGCAATTGGCGGAATTATTAAGTCTCTTCCGATGAAGATGGTATCAGCGAGCGAGAGTGGAAAAAAAAATTGTTTGTTGTACAAATGTTTATTCAGTGCATCGTCATCTTGATAAAACGCCAAGCTTCGATAAGGATTGATTCGAAAAATAAATTTGTCCATCGACAATGTTGTGTGCAATAACAAGCTGATTTTGAAAAAATTCAAACCATGTCGAATCCATCCCAAAAAAAACATATTATTCAAGCTCGACTGTTCTTTTCTTTTCTTTCTCATAGTAAAAAGAAGAAAAAAACAAGCAAAGGGAACGACCTGCCGAACGCGGATAAATATCGCTCTAAAAAGGAAGAAAATAAAAAAAAACTTTTACGACGCGGTTGACGCGAAAAAAAAAAAGTAAAGCACAAACCTCGAGGGTTTTCTCACAAAAGTGTTGTTGCCTTCCCAATGAAAATTGCGTTTCAATTTCACGGCTAAACAGCTTCGGATGATGGTGGCGCAACGATGGCGAGTTTCTGTGCGTATAACCGGAAGCCCGATTGAATAATAACCGATAGATTTTTTTTAGCAGTAAGCGAACGAACGAGCAAGTAGAGAAAGTTTATTTCGTTTTTTTTTCTTTTATTTCGCCAGAGAGAGAGAGATATGACAAAATTACTCGAGTAGTGCGGCTTTACTCTCTTTCTAGTACTTGTATTTATTGTATGGATTATCCGCGAGCGCGTGGGAAAAGAAGATTCTTCCATTCTTTTATATATTTGCGGTGAGATTATTTCACGCGCACAGCTTACGTGAAAAAATTCGAATACGCCGCACGACCTATAAATACAAAAAAAAATTTCAAAATACCCGTTGATTGTCAATCGTGCGGATCCCATTTGGAATGTATAAAACTAGTGCACGCAACTATATGATGGATAATCGTGTGTATGACATTGCGATTTAATCTTCTGCTCGATAAAAATGACACGCCGTTGTGAACTATATTACGAAATAGTATTATGTCGAACGTTTCTCGCGATTATCATGCATATTAACTTTTCAAACGAGAGATAAGGGATATAATAATTATACATTTGGATAAATTATTCAACATATGCACCTGTGCATTTCGACGATAATGAAAAGACAAAAATTATTTTACAGTAGTAGTAGGCGGTGATCAAAGTGAAATAAAAAGAAGAAAAAAAAAAAAAGAAAATTATTGCGGGTCTCCGTTTGAATTACAAGTAAGAAAATATGATGTAAGCGTGTCAGACGTTCGTTTGCTCGCTCGCGCAGAATGGCAGAGCAGTGATTATCCAATGTTACTATGAATACACTTGTAATAACACGCCCGATTAAAGCTCTCGCGAAACCCCGTCGTCGTCATCATCTCTTTTTTTTTTCTCTCTTTACTCGTCGCGCGCGCATCAATGCAAAGAAGAAAGAAAAAAAAACAGATCGATCGCAGCACACAAACACAACGTCGCACACAGCTCGGACGCTCGTTATACGTCTAAAATTAAAAGTACCGGAAGTTTAGTCGTGACAAGCATTAGAAAAAGAGATAAACTCACCTCCTACCTTCTCTGCTTTTCGAAGCGGTGCGCGAGAAGCACGTGGACTTTGCTGTTTGCGCTTTGGTTGCTCGCGACAAACTGACTTTTCTTCTTCTATATACCTTCGACTTGGACTACTGTATAGCTGCTGCGCCGCAGACGAGTGGCGGCAGCTCGACGGACGGCGCGCTGTGGCACAAGCCACGTGACTAACAATGTAGCGCTACAATCTCGAATGAGAGAGAGAGAGAAGCTTATCACTGAGATATCGATTCACAAGAGACGAATGCGAGAGAAAATTTTGCTACTTTTCAAACTTTGTGTGTGTATGCATAAGCATGCATTTTTCTGATCTTTCTCTCTCTCTTTTGGTGTATATACGTGACGATAAGCTTGTTTGTTGAGATTACGACTCTCTCAAAGGCAATTTACTTTTCTTGCAATTTATAATTCGCATTTGAACGGATGTTTGAAAGATTTTTTAACTTGATTTAAGAAATTTTTTTTACGAATGCAGCAAATTTAAGAAAATTTTTTTTGCAGTGTATAAAAAAATAATTTAACAACAAATTATTCATAAACTCTATAGTAAAGCGGGGTAGAAAATGGAATTGTTGGAGTTGAAAAGTTGGAAAATAAACTTGGCATCGAGACGCAGTGTATAATAATTATTCCATTTTTCAAAACATACAACACAGCCAAAAATCAACAAATGCTTTATAACCGTTCCTCTATACTCAATTAACCGACATGTCCGACAAATTAATCGTAGCGACGAAAGGCGTAATTTTCGCGCCAAGCCCATCGGGCATTCAAGTTTTCAATAGATCCAAAGCGGATCGATTGTTCCCATCGTCGAGCACGTAAACGGTTTCCGTTTTACGCGCTGGTAACATTCAAATTTGTCAGCCTTTGCGCAACAGTGAGCACGAAAGTAAAGGACAAAAACAACACACACATTCAATTCAACAGATAAGAGATAAAAAATTTTCTCCAATATTGATGATGACGATTCGCGCAAAGTAAACAAAAAAAAAAAATTTCGTGCGTGATAAAGAAACGAAATTTTTCCAAATATAAACTTTGTCGTCGGTTAAAATATTGTGCAAGCGTCTGGGGTAGGCCAGGTAGTATTCAATCTATCCAAGAGATAATTACAAGCTTCTCTCTCTCTCTCTCGACATAAACCGCATATCTCAAACTCTTCTTCCGCAATGTGCAATCTCTCTACTCGCTCGAGATTGCATTCAACCTACGAAATAATTTATTCCCGAGGTTTACGATTAATTGAGAGACGAGACTCCGCAGCTAAATCAAATGGATTAACTTGAGCACAAGAGAGCGGCGCTCGCTCTCGTTTATTACATTTATAAACCTACACAGCTGTTTCGCGCAGATGGCAGCACTTGCTTGACAGCAATAGCACAGCTGACTGACTCTTGTTTTTTTTTTCTTTCTGTCATGCGGCAGAACGACGTTACTAAACAAAGTATTATTAGAGGTAACAACAGTTATCGTAACAAGAGACGCAAAGGGTGAAAGTTAATCAAAGTGTGTTATGTCTGTTGCAGTTTAAGAATCGAGGTAGGAGAAATGGGTTCGGAGCACAGTTCTCAAGTGGATCCGTCGAAAGACGCCGCGCGAGCTGCAGCCCCAGCGCTGAGACGAGGCAAAAGTGTGCCCAACCGCGAAAGTATCCCAGCAGACACACCGCCGAGATGCATCAGTCCGGGACCGAGTATATGCAGCGACTCTGATTTACCCTACATATCCTACACGGTTAACAGACCCATAGGTGATTCGCCAAAGATGACCAACAAACAGTCGGCACAACTGTATCGTGGCAAGAGTCTTGGCTCGCAGGAAGCTAAAAGGAAATTCAGTCAGAAGAAGGCTGCTTCGGATAAAATACACGATATAGTTGTGGTCAAGGCTGCTGCTTCTGATCCGAGCACGGACAAGGATCCGGATCTCATAAAACTCAAAAGCATTCCAATGTTCCTGCCCATCATGAGGGGAACGCTCAATCTACCTCCCAGAGTGAGAGATCCAGAAGTGCTGGAAAGACTGGATCCCTTGGGATTGTTCAATTTGTGCGCAAGGTACCAGCATCACTTGAACAATTGCGCACAAACTGTGGCCAGCGAGCAGAATGCACTTTGCACCAATATCGATGCAGAGTTGAATAGAATGATCAATGTTGCCACAGAGAGGCAGAAAAAGTTTGCCAAGTTTGCAGAACAATTGGGCAAAGTGCACGAGCTCAGTAGGCAACTCAACAAGTGTCACATGCAACTCAATCAGACACTCGAGAGTTTGGAAACATTGAATAATTTACTACCCATCGAGGAGAGACTCGAGCCTTTTGTGTGGACTACGGGATAATTTTACATCTGATACTACAGAGACACTTATGTTTTCTTATGTATTTTCAACAGAAAAAAAAAGAAACTTTGTTTATATGTGTATATAATTTTTGCGCACTACTTTACTTTTAGTGTTTTGTATAAAAATAAAACCTTAAATATGTAATAAAGATGCGCCGAGTTTCTTTGCTTTCATTTGCCTGTAGGCAGCAATCACGTCGCTCTGCTGCTTCTCCAACTGACGCCTCTCTCCTGCAGGAAGGTCCTTGCGTTTACCAGTTCTGTCTATAGATTTGATGTTCTCTTTCTTTGACGAGGTGTCCTTTTTGAGAAGAGAGTTCAACAGCAGATCATTGCACTTGACCTGTTGAAAATTAAATGATTCTCATATTTGTCATGATGATTGAAAAGTGAAAGATGATTACATACCTTACGTGCATTCTTTGGAAGAGTTTTCAGTTCAGGTGGAGCGTGAACGACATCACCAAATTCAACATTGTCCTTAAACACTTTAAACTCATCAATATCATCCTCGAGCTTCTTCTCCTGTTTCTTGAGTAGTTTTTCCTTTTTTTTCTGAGACTTGCTCAATTTGACGGTACGCTCCCCTTCAACCTTCTTTTTCTTCTTCTTGATATTCTTGGCTTTGGACTTTAACTTTTCAATCTCATCCAATTCACTTTTAGGTTTCTTAACAAGTCCCTCTATATGACCAGTTTCAGCATTACGCTTCACCTCCACACCGTATTTATTTTCAAACTCTGACTCTTTGAGAAAATTCTGCGTTTCTC
Source organism: Galeopsomyia nigrocyanea (assembly GCA_035047105.1). NCBI lineage: Eukaryota > Metazoa > Arthropoda > Insecta > Hymenoptera > Eulophidae > Galeopsomyia > Galeopsomyia nigrocyanea. Next base: position 91,647 of record JAWWMK010013528.1, read on the forward strand.
TGTTGACTCGTTGCCAAAACTGATGCTGATTTTCGTTGGGTCTCTGATTGAAGATTGGCACAATTTTTTCTGGCTTGGCTTTTGGATTAGGCTTGAAATTCTGCTCAGCACCAAGAGTTATCAACTTGTTGCCCCTCTTCTTCTTCCTCTTTTTCTGCACCAGGGCACCACTCTTTACGGCGTTTTTGAGTTTGATCACGCGTTCTAAACTCTTGGGGATATCTTGATCATCGATATTTTTGGGCGGTTCATTGATTATTTTTCGTAATCTAAAAGAAAACGTATAAAACAACACTCAATGTACATAACCCCAAAAACTGGACTGGATGCGAGATGGAAGATGGGGAGAGGCGAATCGATTACTCACTCGGATTCTCGTTTGGCACGTTGCTTGTTCGGATCCTTAACACCGTGATGCTTCTTACCAGGTATCTTACGGCCCATCTCTTACACTACGTCCTACCGCGGCGCAACCACATTGGCAATTTGCTTTTCATTTACGCCAATGTGTCAACACGTGTGTTTTTCTCTCTCACGCTTGATTCACTTATCAAAACAATTCGCTAGCAGTGGCTAGCACGCTCGACTATGATGGTGCGTGCAGCGTGGCGCTGCTGCTGCGACACGTGGGATAATACTGGGACAGGTCACCATATTGGCAGCTGTGCATGGCGGTGAAGAGTGCAATAAAGGAGCAGGTATATTTGCGAATTACGATGACATCAATACCTGATAAAATCACAATCATTAATTTTCTTAGTAAAAACTACGTTTCAAAGTTTTGCGTGTTTTCTGCCTTCCTGTTTATCTTACCATTTTGTGCTTCAAACTGGTTTTTGATTGCGATCCGCGCGCGTCAGAGCTTTTTGTTGTTTAGAGATTTCAGAGAGATATTTTTGATTAGATCACGCCTTGGTGGTTAAATTCCGAGGCCAACTATTATTTTTTTTTATTTTAGAAGCATCGTGGTGATTCTTTAATCAAGTATTTTTATGCTGGAATGTCAGTTTTAACTGAATTTTATCATCTTCAAGATTTTTTCAACCTTTTTAAAAGCTTAAAGGTTATTTTAAATCTTATTCGTAGCTTCATTGAACATTTTTGAAATCTTATTCAACGCTTCACCAAAGATTTTTTAAATCTAATTCGAAGCTTTATTGAAGATTTTTTTAAATTTTCTTTAAAGCTTTTTCACAGGTTTTTTGAATCTTATTTGAAGCTTCCCCGATGATTTTTTAAATTTTATTCGGAGCATTATCCAAGATTCTTTAAATCTTATTTAAAGCTTCTTTAAAGATTTTTTTAAATTTTATTTGAAGCTCTACCAAAGATTTTTTAAATCTTTTTAAAAGCTTCCCCGAAGGTTATTTTAAATCTTATTCGTAGCTTCATTGAAAATTTTTGAAATCTTATTCAACGCTTCACCGAAGATTTTTTTAAATCTAATCCGAAGCTTTTTTACAGATTTTTTAAATCTTTGTTGAAGCTTCCCCGATGATTTTTTAAATCTTATTCGGAGCATTATCTAAGATTTTTTAAATCTTATTTAAAGTTTCTTTAAAGATTTTTTTAAATTTTATTTGAAGCTCTACCAAAGATTTTTTAAATCTTTTTAAAAGCTTCCCCGAAGGTTATTTTAAATCTTATTCGTAGCTTCATTGAAAATTTTTGAAATCTTATTCAACGCTTCACCGAAGATTTTTTTAAATCTAATCCGAAGCTTTTTTACAGATTTTTTAAATCTTTGTTGAAGCTTCCCCGATGATTTTTTAAATCTTATTCGGAGCATTATCTAAGATTTTTTAAATCTTATTTAAAGTTTCTTTAAAGATTTTTTTAAATTTTATTTGAAGCTTTATCGAAGATTTTTTAAATCTTTTTCGTAGCTTTGACGATGATTTTTTTAAATCTTATGCAGAATTTCTTGAATACTTTTTCTTTGAAAATATTATTTGAAGCTTCAATTTTTTAAATGGAATTTTTTCGATAAATAAACATTTTATCTTGCGTAATACATCCGGAACCAAAACAATAAAGTACCGTCATTTCTTTATAGCGTTGATCGATGATTACGAATCTGAGAATCAATCAATTAGATAATTATTACTTTGCTCTATGCTTCGCGTTCGAACTTTGAATATTATACGCTTTTAAATTTATCGCACATGCGCATCAAAGCCAAAACAACCCAACCTCACCCGACATTATTATAGCAGACGGCAGAGAGAGAAATGCAGCAGCACCAGCTGATACTGTAATTGCTTGGATAGTTTTCAAAACAAACTGCAAATCATTGAAACTCATAAAAGCAAAGTTTGTAGTTGATAATGTGAGGCACGTGCAATAGTATATGGATATGATTTTGCGGAATAGCCGTTGAGACAGAAATATAACCGAATTATCGCCAAACAAGAGGTTAGTAAACAAACTTTTTCCCTCGTCGAAATATGCCAATGCTGCGTACTGATATTTTTATCATTGGGATTAATTATAGACTTGAGTAATGTGCAATCGCACTGCACAGTGCATCAATATTGTTCTCAATTCTCATTTGAGCAGATGTCGAATATGAAACTGACAATTTCAACTTGTTACAAATATAATTATCGCATACAAATTTTTATAAACTCTAGATCTCGATTAAAAATGACGAAACTACAGCATCTCAGACCACTGCTCCTCCGCACATCTCGACAACAATGTCATCAAAAGTTTCGAAAATTCACATCGTCGAATGATCATCCACCAGACGACGCTGAAAATCCACCGAAAAACAAAGTAAATCGTCCAATGTACGTTCCGGAAACTCCGCGGACAATAGACGACATATCGGAGCCAACAACTTGTTGCATGTCCGGCTGCGCAAACTGCGTGTGGATCGAGTATGCGGAAAAGCTCAGCGGCGTGCTCAAAGGCAGCCCGGGTGACGTTCAAAAAACCATCATGGCAAAAGTACAAGATCCCAACATGCGAGCTTTCCTCTCGATGGAACTTCGCGTTCGAAAGCTCATCGATTGACGTAAGTTTCGGAATTTCAAGAGCTTTCTTTTTTTTTTTTTCGAAAAATCTCAAACGATAAATTTTTTTTTTCTTTTCAGGAGAAGCGCCAAATATAGCCGCTTGCGTAATATGACGGCACGAGTGTGTGGTGGTCGAAAAGTAGGCTGTATGCGTGCCTGCTGCTGCCGTGGGAGAGAAAAGAAAGAAAGAAAAAAAAAAAGCGTGCTACACTCACGAGAGAGAGAGAGAGAGATAGTAATATCCAGCGCCGCGTGGCGTAGAGCGATAAGCTTCGCGCGCCTCACTCGTTCGCTCAGCGCGGCAGCGAAAAAATCACGAGCCGTCAGTAGCCTTCGGAGGAGGTAACGAGCAGGATGCTCTTGTACTGTTGTTGTATAATGCCGCTGCGAGTATTCTTTGAATTTTGTCGTTGCTCCTCTTCTTCAATAAAAAAGTGGCGAACCAGTGTTCTTTAATGACGACCCTGTGAGTTTCTTTTTTTTTATTTTTCTTTCTTACCTCCCCCCCACTCCTTTCGCTTTTTCGTGTCTTTTCTTCGCTAAAAATAACAGTGACTTTCAGTATTAATGCGCGATCGCTGATTCATTTGGTGGATAAGGAATTTTCGGCGCGGTTTTCTTGCGTCTCCTTTCTTTTCAACCCGCGCGCGTGCGCGTGATAATTGACAATTTCCGAATTATTATCTCGCACAATTTTCCAATTGAACTAGAAAAAGAGGCTTTCACGCTTTCGTGTATTGTTGTAAATGATTGTTGGACGTGAATTAATTGCGATAATCGCCAGTTGTTTTGTTCAATTTGGCGAGCAGAAAAAATAAATGGTACTTTGTTTAACGGGTTCTTTTTTTTTATTCCAACCGATTGAATCATTATAACCGAGTCGTGAAACAGATTTGGCAACGCAAAAAAAACCAAATTTCTCTAGAAAGAATTTGTAATTTCTTTACATAAGCAAATTGCGCATACGACAAAGAAAAACGTTTTATTCGAAAGAGAAAAAAAAGGCCATCAGTTATATAGCGGCGCGGGAAAGTACGTCAATACTTCCGATAAGAGTGATTAAACAGCGGAACGTTCGGAGGTCGAGCAAAGCGTTGTGTGTGCAAGCTTATGTATCGAATTAAAATATTTATGAGTGTATGTATGTTTTGATGGATAATACTATTATTTCGGGCCGGTAATTTCCACGTTGCAACTAATGAATTGACCGACACGTGCATGGCGCGAGCGAGTGAATCACCACAACATCACTTAAAGTGTCTGCGGATAATTGCTCCAATAAAACGATTCTCCGGCCAATTGTAATTAATGTATGTGTTTTTTTTTTTTTTTTGTTTCTTGTATTATCTTGATTGGGGTGTTATTAGACGGTGATATGCGATTTCCTGCATCTCAACACCTATGCGTATCCCATTTTTCAATTACATCGAGTTAACGCGCGTGTGATTTTTTTTTTTTGTATTATTCCTCTCCAACTGAGAAATTTTTTAGAATAATCGTGGGTTTGTTAATTTATCGTCCGTGAACTCAATTGTATTTCGCAACTTTTCACATTTTTGATACAGAGAGACACGCGTAAAAACCAGGTCTCGCGCCGAGAGATGCGCGTTTCGCCTTGAAATTTTTAGATTTCATCACACGATCGCTCGCTCGCTCGGTTGATATCTGGAATACATGACGTCGATCTTTCATATTCAAATTTATTTCGCGAAAAATTATCTTTATAGTCGATCAATAATATTCAAATCAGTCGATTACGCACGGTTATTAATTTTGAGATCATAAAGAATCATAATAAATGTCACACTGTTACTCAGAAATGGCAAACCAATTACACTTTATTACCAAAAAAAAAAATCCACTCTCGAGTCCAAACGTAAATCTCAAAAATAAATCTCTGACGCAAAACCTTACAAATCCGATCGTCCGATAAAAATTCATCTCTCATATTCTAGATCACCATGCTCGAGTTGTCAAATGTAGCAGTAGTAGTAGAATGTCATCATCGCCAATACTGCATCGTTCATCGACGGCAGCAAGTTCACTCTACGCCGGCAGTCACAATCAGCTGCAAGTCTACGATCCGACCATTCAAATTCAACCATCGTCGACGGAGGTATCGGTAACCACGAGCAAAAAGCATCGTCAGAAACGCAACTCCAGTACCGGCAGTTTTCGCGACCCGAATAGGTGAGCCATGTGCTATATATATACTATATGCATATTTAACGCAGGCAGACTTGGGCATCAATCCAACATTGTCGAGAGAGCGTGCAAATGAGTAGAGCGCGTTTGTAATATATAGATCAAGCAGACTCGTGCCTCTCTCTCTCTCGACAGTTTTTTAGTGCCTCGTGAGCCGCGGCGTCGCAAAGATGTGGTGCAAGCGGTTGATTTGGGTGTTCCTTTGGCTGTGGACAGGCTAATTGGTGATGTTGTGCGCTTAAAAGTGTATGTGAAATATAATGAACTCGAAAAAAATGAGCAGCGAGGAGATACATCGAGCGACGCCTCCTCAGCCGCATACTAGTGTAGTGCATTTAGGTGACTATGGTGGTGGTATGGCAGCTGGCTTGAAACGTGCCATATCCCAGGTGTCGATGCTCGTCGTCAAGGCTACGACTAGCGGCGAGATTGCTTGGCGCGAGGAATGCCAAAAGTACGAAACATATACATATATTTGGGCCACGTTCTCTTAAAAGTCTATTTTGGCTTATAGAGCGTATATTCTTTTTTTTCCATCTCGCACAGAGAGAGAATGAACAAAAAAAAAAACACCCACACGTGTTTGGCCATGACCTGTATGTAAATTCGTCGCGAGACAATTGTATTTTTTTTTTTGTATGTATACTATATTGGCAAGAGTGCAATGCACGTGCGCACGCGACGATGTACGGATAAATTTGGTTAATATCGGGTCGGGGATGACGCTGTCTCTTTGAGTTTGCCAATTTTATACTTGTAACGCACGCGAAAAATCGCAATCGATTATATATCTGCTTCGAGGTGTATACTAACGTCATTCGTGCCTTTGAGCTCTTTATACGTATCTTTTTTTTTTTTTTTCGAAATTGATGTTTTGTTCTTTGCGATAATTACACTGTAACATACATCTACACTAAAAGCGTGTGTAATCGACACATTTATATTTGGCAGATAATAAAAAAAAAGAGGAGAGAATATGACGTTTATGAGTACATAACGCGCGTCGGTACGTATGACTATACACTGCACCTTTTTTGTATTTCTTTTTTTTTTTTCGTTCCCGCGACGATGACATCTTCGCCGACTGATTGCATGTAATTATATTTCGTCGCGAGTGTGTGTGTTTATACTCATTGTACGAAAGAACGTTACGCGAAACTAAACTACTTTTCTAAAGAACGGTTTAAACGTCTTTTTTCCTCTTTTTTTTTTTTCGACAGACAGACGTGTATAATGAATCTTTGAACGTGTTTGCGAAGAGAAATAGCCAAAAAACGGCGGAAATGAATCATTCCGAAATACGCTTATACATATTTCGAGTAAATTAGCAAGCGTGTAAAAATAATCGCAAAGAGAGAGAGAGGAAAAAAAAAGAAGCAGCCACGTGTACGTACGTACTTTGAATGTAATCCAATTAATTGATAGTGTATATGTACATCAAAAATAATTTTGTCGCAAAAAAAAAGTTTGATAATTTGTAGTAATTATTTGTACGTTAATATTGCAGATACAGACAGACAAGGTTCAGCTCTCATCGGGTGCGCAAGCGCGTGGTGTTTAAACACGGCGATTGCAATGTCGTGCAGGGCAACGTGGCCAAACGTCGACGACGTTACCTACAGGTAAAATTCAACTTTAAAAAATTTTTCATTCCCGACAATAATTAAAAAAAAAAAAATTTTTTTTTTTCAATTCTCAGGACATATTCACCACATTGGTAGACGCGCAATGGCGTTGGACATTGTTAGTCTTCGCCATGACGTTCTTACTGTCATGGCTAGGTTTCGCATTGGTATGGTGGCTGATTGTCTACGCTCACGGCGATCTGGAACCAAGGACTCCCGGAAATTTCACACCTTGCGTCGAGGATATTCACGGATTCACCAGCTGCTTTTTATTCTCCGTCGAGACTCAGCATACCATCGGGTACATATAAACACCCAAAACACTTTGTGTAAACTTTTGCGGCCTGTCGATTTATCTAATCGCGCTGTTTCCTATTTATAGCGCAAATATGAAAGAAGAAAAAAAAGCACTTTAAACTTGAAAGTGCGCGCTTGTGTATATCAGCTCGTAAAAAAACGTTTATTTCCGATTTATCGTAAAACTTTGATTTTCTCTCTCTCTCTTTCCTTCTCGGAAAACATCCAAAAATAAAAGACCGAATCATCGATTAATAAACGCTCTTTTAAATTTTTCAGTTACGGCTCGAAACACACGACGGAAGAGTGTCCCGAGGCGATATTCATAATGTGCATACAATCGATGACAGGTGTGATACTGCAGGCGTTCATGGTCGGCATAGTGTTCGCAAAATTGTCGAGGCCAAAGAAACGCACGCAAACTTTGCTGTTCTCTCGCAACGCCGTGATCTGTCAGCGAGACGGACAGCCGTGTTTGATGTTCCGAGTTGGCGATATGAGAAAGAGTCACATCATCGAGGCGCATATTCGCGCTCAGATGATCAAACGAAAGGTATTAAAAAAAAAGAATTCTTTAAAAAATATATATAAAATAAAAATTTTTTTCCGACAGGTAACTCGAGAAGGCGAATTACTGCCCTTTTTCCAAACGGAGTTGCGAGTAGGCGGCGACGGCGAAGAAGACAAGATATTCTTCATCTGGCCAACGACGATAGTCCACAAAATCGACGAGCGTTCACCTCTCTATCACCTATCAGCATCCGACATGTTACGCGAACGTTTCGAGATAATCGTGATGCTCGAAGGTGTGATTGAATCGACGGGTATGACAACTCAAGCGAGAAGCTCGTATCTACCGTCGGAGATACTTTGGGGACACAGATTCGAGCACATCATCACATTCAGAAAGGAGACTGGCGAGTACGAGGTCGATTACACTCTTTTTAACAATACTTACGAAGTCGATACGCCTCTGTGCTCGGCTGCCGAGTTGGAGCACGTGCGCGCTATGCATCGCGCTAAAGGAGGTAAAAAACACAATAAAAAAAAAACTTTTTTGTTAAACTAAAATCAATGAATTTTTTTTTAATTTTGCAGAGAGAACGAGTTCGGCAACTTTCCAGCAGTACCGAATAGACTCGAGCAGTTCGCTGACCTCGGGCTCGGCTTCGAGCTTCGCCTCGTCGGCCGGTGGTCTACAGATGCACGTGCACGCGGCCACACCACCCACACCCATACCCGTGATGATCACCGCGCCCGATGATTCGCCTTCTCGCAGGGGCAGCAGCGTCAGTCAGACCAATGGTGAACAGCGTCGAAAATTGGCTACTTTTTATACTTTGGATGAGGTGAATTTTACAAATTCTATTATAATAAACAAAAATGAAGAGATTTATTAAATTGAGATTTTTTTTACAGACAATCGATGCTAATTCACAAGGCCCAATGACCGACGACGTGGAATTAGCGGACGTCGAGGAGGAGGAGGAGGAGAACGAGGAGGAAGCTTCGCAAGCGACGCTGCTGAATCAAACCGAACGCGAAAGTTCAAACGGCAATAATTCAGCAGAGTACGACAAAGTGCTGGAGGAGGTGAACGCGAGTATTCGAAATAATCGCAGGCCAAGTCTTCACGGCAAGTCGAATAATAATAGTAAGAAAATGTCGCGCGAAGGTTCGCACTCGACTTTGTATTCGCTGAGGAACGATTCGAGGACGAATATCGAGGAGATGGCTGGGAAAAGTGCAATGAGGAAAACACCTTCGCAAACTGGACTTGAGATGAGGTAAAAAAATTTTCGTGAATTTTTTTTTTTTCTCATTTAAAAAAAATTCTGTCGTATGATTTGTAGGCCGATGAAGCCAATGGTGCGTCGTTCGAGTTTGACGGAAAGTCGTCGCGGTAATGGTAACGGTAACAAGAGCGACACGTCGTCCAAGAAAACGAGCTTTCAGCTGATTGCACCCGAACCACCCCAAAAATCACACGCGACTTATTGTCCACCTACCGATGTTGCTGCAGCAGCTGCTGCTGCTAATCGGACCAAGGAAATCGTTTAGGTGAGTTTTAACTGGATCACAATGAAAACTGAATGGCCACTTGGACTCCTTATATGCTTCATGCCGCGGTAAACTAAACTGCACACACACGCAGTATGCGGACGATGATCATGATGATGATAGTGATAGGTGCGCGCGCGCCGTGCCTCATTGTCGCGCGATTGCGAGACTGAGTGTAAAGTGCGCGATACGGGAGGTGAATAGTGATTTTTATTTTGTTGAATAAATTATTATTACTTTTTTTTCTCTAATGGATATGTTTGTACAGACTATTGTTCATTATTGTGATGGAGAAAATACATTTTTTTTTAAATTTATAATAAATAGTAAGTTTTTTTATTTTTTTGTTGAATACATTTTTTTAATACAACGAGTTTTAAGAAGAATACAATGTCAACGAAAAATCAAATTACCAAACACAAGCGCTCAATTACACACACATACAACTCGTTGAAGCGAAAACGAGCCGTTAAGTAGCTCTTTAAAACAACCTAAACAATTTGCCATTTAAACAGTAGCACAAAAGCAGCGTTAATTACCATCCAATTACTCCTCGTCGACAAAAGAGAAGAAAGAAGAAAAAAAAGGTGTTAAAAAAAAAAAGACATCAGCAGCAGCTGTCGCAGTCGCTTATATTATCCCTTGATGCTGCGCCGGCAATAAAAGATACGTATCGTCGGGGAGACACGGGACCGAGATTAAACAATTGAGCTGGCGTGATAACGAGGGCACTTCCCGCCTGAGCGTCATACGCGACGACGACGGCCTTTTAATCAGCTGCTGTATATATAGTCGCTATCTAACTCGTATAATTCTCGTATCAAACTTTTTTTTTTTTTTTGCGATTGATGGAAGGTGAATTTTCACGGTAATTTCTCGTGATTCTCAATTATAAAAAAATAATAATTCGGTTATCATGTCTACAATCCGGAACCATCGAGAATAAATACGCGTACAATCACGCACGAGTGCAATTACAAAAGAGAGAAAATAAAGTATACAAACTCACCTGTCGATCGCGCATCAAACCGAAATTACACTCGTATCGCACGAATATGTCCTGGTATGCAATGCACACACGCGACAATTGAAAATAATATCGCGCGCGTCCTTGGCAAAGTATGTGATTGGCGGAAACGCGTTGAAAAAAAAAAGAACGGAAAGTATGTCTGAAGGTCCTTTTAGGGATGTTAGGTGCACGCGCGAAACGCGAGAGGTACTGGGATTTTTAGAGCTGCTGCACATTAGTTTAGAGTAAAGTATCGTCTTACCCAATTGCGACACATTTTGCTGCTCTATGGCCTTGCGCTTCTCGCGCGTCGAGTGCTCTTCTAAAGCGCTTTTATACACACTTTTACGTGCTAATCTAACATTGTGTCTTCATTTTTTTTTTTCACGAGAGTGAAGAGAGATTACGGTGAGTCAGTTTCACTCGATTAGAGAAATGTCTTTTTTTTTTACGTATAGATTGTTTGAATTCTACGACTATAGTGAAAATTTATCGTTTTTTAATATATTACAATTTTTATTTATCGCTTGGTTGTAGATCAATTGAATTTATTAGCTAAACTCGTTACTTACAGAAATAAATCAACCAACGTGTGTTATAAACTTGTCTCTCGTGCAGAAAACGTGTCATCAAACGGTTACCTGAGAAAACGCGCATCGGTTACGCTCATCGCATATCAATATTGAAAGATAAATATTGACAATTATGCAACGAACCGCGACTATTATACATGCTACACGCGCTTCGCGTCTGATACACTTTTTTACAAAAAAAAAAAAAGGAAAGGAAAGGAAAGCGGAATTGGCGAAAAGACAGAATCAGGTCGAAATAAATTGTCGAAGCGAAATAAGTGTGTCCGTTGTCAATCACATCAATGTATACGTTAACCCGCATGTATATCCCAGTTTTCCACGTAAAATTCACGCTTATCGAAGGCCAAGGATGGACATCACAAACTCACACACACACACAGGCGAAAAAGAAGGTTAAGGACAATTGTCGTTAATTAGAAACTTGGAACTTTATTACAATCTTTCACTGTGTTTCAGTGTGCTATTACGTGACAATTGTTTCTTCTTCTTCTTTTTTTCTCTTCTCCTTGCGGCTCGTTAAGACGATTAATCCGGCGAGCTCGCGGTGTGCGAGCAAAGGAAGCGGAATTTCCGGCGCGCCTATAAGGTGTACGTTCTTTATATGGAGGAGTGGGAATTATATAAAACAAACGAAATCTCACAAATTTCTTCAGTATACAGCACGACACACACGACAAAGATGCAAGTACTACGCGTATTGCTCAACTGGATCTTTGATCGTTGAAAATACAATTGTAGGTTTATCTTTTTTTTCAATAACAAAATCGCGTGTGCGAAATATAATGGGAGGACGATTGCGAAACGATGGAAAGTGGCCTTGATATATCTATGCGAATGGTTTGTAACGGGACGAGAGAGAGAGAGAATCCCATTTTTGCGTAAAGTGCACTGTGAAGGGGAGCTGATATATACTGCTGCATCAGGTGTTTGAAGGGAGGGAGGAATATATCAAATTCATCGCTCGTTGTTAGGCTATTCGACGCTTGTTCTGCTGGTCGCGATTTTTCCAGTCTCAGTTGCGTCGCGACGCTGCCGGACACGATCTCTCTCTCTCTCTTTTTCAATTTATCCTTCGTGAGATATATATATATTTCGCGATGCGCGCTTCTCGGATTGTCCGATTGTGCTGTTTCGTCTGATTTTACGGATTTTTTTTTTTCTTTCGCGTGAATTGATGGTTTGATGCCGTGAATTTTTTTTTAAATTTTTTGCTTACTTTTTTTTATGTAATATCAGGGGTTGAAATGCTATATACGGTATTGTAGAAAAATTTTTTTAAATAAAATTCCAATCATGATTTCTAGTTTTGATTAAATAATACGTAATATGACAGTTTTCAAAGCACCTTTAGCAGATCCAGCATTTTAATGACAATCAGGTAACGTTGATGACATTATTAATGCAATATTCAAATTTTTAAAAATGAATTGATGTTATTATTTGAAATTTGAAGTATATTTAGCGTGAAAATCTGAAAGTTTTTGAATGAACGTGAAAAACAACGTCTAAAGTTTGTCAAAACATTGACACACTGCAAACTATGCAAATTCCATTTTTAAAAGTGTAACAATCATCTCGAAAAAGAGAAAAAATATTTCTTCGCTCGTTAGCATCCTATTAAAAAAAACTGTATTACTCAGTCCTCTTCCAAAGACAATAATTCTGATAAACGTCACCGCTCAAATAGAACATGTCCGATAAAAAAAAACCCCCGCCATAAATTAACCAAGTAATTGCTACAACACCAAAAGATAAAAGAGAAAAAAAAAATAACAACAAAAATAAATCTTCCACAGAACCATCTAACCAACAACTCGCTGCCATAAGGATGCCATACATAGTTTGATCGTCCTTGCCAACTCACAATAAAAAAAAATGTCAATCGAAGACTCACCACAGCAGCAAAAGTTATTCCGTCTGCCAGGTACAATCGAAGAGGAGGAACCATCCTCGTCGGAGCAACAATGTCGCAGCAATGGTTCGCGGGCCGAATCACCATTGTTATCTCAACGCTCGAGTACCGTGCTACCAAGGAACGTCACCCTTCTTCGTGTCAGCACTCACAGCAGCAGCATCGCCGGTGGCGTCAATCGACAGGATTCTGCCAGGTACATTTACTCGCTACGCCACTTGAAAATGAACAATCGAAACAATTTCCTGTTTTAAATAACAAATGATGTCACCACTTGAGAATAACAAAAAAAAAGCAAAGAAGCGTCTCTTATTTTAGTCATCCGTCAGAAAAAAAAACGATAATGAAAAAAACCAATCTCCGAGAAAGAGAGACGAGCCTCTCGAAAAAAAAAAGCGCTACAAATAGCAAAAGAGCGCAGTTTGCTTTAACAATTGTCGATCGGCAATATCACGCGGCGGCAATCTTTGTACACACACATACATACACGCGTGCGGATATCACACAAACGCACGGTCCATTGAGATTGAAGCTTATCAGAGTTAATACCCCTTCTCTTCAAAAGCCTCAGCCACTCTCTCTCTCTAAAAAAAAATAGGGATCGTCGAAGCTTCAATCTCAGTGTGTCAGTGAACGAGTGACAATGAGCAACAGTCAACATCGTCGTCGTCGACGTCGTCGTAGAAGGGACAGCTGGTTGGTCTCATAAATACACTCTACAGGTAGAATTATTATTTCGCACGTGCATTTTTTTTTCTTAGTCCCCGATAAAACGAAACAATGTAATACGTGAGCACGCATTTTTTTTTTTTCCGACGCCGTTGCGCTCCTCGTTCGCGGCGCAGTCAGTTAATCGAGTGCTTCCGTCCGGTGTCAACTCTTGATCTCCTCGTCATCAGTCAATCGCTCAATAGGGATGAATCTTTATGTATAAATGAAAAAAAAAAAAAAATACACTTCGAGCAAAAAAATATATCCGTCCGTGCAAATAGGAAGTGTAAACGGTGTTTAATCGTTTAGCGATCGACGTCTAAATGCCACTCGCTGCGCGCGCGTGTATAGGGAAACTATAAAGTAAGCGCATCGCGATATTATTCCTCGTCATACTCGAGATATACACGCAGCGAGCAGCACTTCAAGGTTACAAGGCTATACTGATAAGAAAACGAAAAAGAAGAAGAAGAAAAATTTTATATACATGTAACTTTGTGCGAGTGTGTAAGTGTGATACATTGCCGTAGTCGTCAGTCGTGTGTTTCTGAATATGATGAACGGCGACCTGAGCCGTAGCAGCGTCGTCGCTGCTAGATCGGACGTTTGTAACGTCAACGAGGAGCAAAAATTACTTCCTTGGACGGCTTTGGCCAAACCACCGATTGTCGTGCAGAGCGTCAGGAATCCAAATTATAATAGTGTCAAAAACAGGTATAGCTTTGTAACTCTCTCTCTTTTTTTTTTCTCGTCGTTGCGCTTTATCGATGATAAGAAAATTCTTCTTTACTTCGCGAATAAAAAGAAAAAAATTTTTTGCGCGCGTCAGGTTCGTCGTATAATCAAATTACTCCTAACAACAATAAAAATAATTTTTTTTTTTTAACACTCGACGAAAATTCTCCACTAAACTGCGCGCGTACAGACATCGTCGTCGTCGTCGTATATCATTAATAAAACCATCATCTCAAGTTGTCAAGCCTTGCAATGAATTTACAACATCTTTGTTTTTCCCCGCATGTGCCTCTGATATTCCAAAAGGAGCAGATTCCGCGCAGGCCCACAGCGAAAGTTGCGTCGTCGCGCAGTGCTGAAGAGCGGCGAGTGCAACGTCCTGCAATCGCGAATATCTCGTCGATCCTTGCGCTTCCTCCAGGATATCTTCACCACACTGGTCGACACCCAATGGCGCTGGACGCTACTGTGTTTCGCCACGAGTTTCGTCCTCTCGTGGCTGATATTCGCGGCGATCTGGTGGCTGATCGCCTTCACCCACGGCGACTTTGATCCCAAACACATGGAGGATGGAGATTGGCATCCTTGTGTCGTTGCATTGACTTCTTTCACCAGCTGTTTCCTCTTCAGTATCGAAACTCAGCACACGATCGGTTACGGCGGTAGAGCTACAACTGAAGAATGTCCCGAAGCTATCTTCATCATGTGCGTTCAGAGTATCTCGGGGATGATGATCCAGGCTTTCATGGTGGGCATAGTGTTCGCCAAAATGTCGCGACCCAAACAGCGAACTCAAACTCTGTTGTTCTCGCGTAACGCGGTCGTCTGTCAGCGCGACGGTGAGATGTGTCTGATGTTCCGCGTCGGCGACATGAGGAAGAGTCACATAATCGGCGCGAGCATACGAGCTCAATTGATTCGATCGCGTACCACGAAAGAAGGCGAAATTTTACCGCACAATCAGCAGGAATTGACAGTCGGCGCGGATGGACAGACGGAAAATTTGTTCTTCATCTGGCCCTGCACTGTGGTACATAAAATACTCCCAACTTCGCCGTTCTACAACATGTCGGCTGAAGATATGCTTCAGGATCGGTTCGAGATCGTTGTTATACTCGAGGGTACGATCGAGTCTACTGGTCAGAGTACTCAAGCGAGAAGTTCGTATCTACCGCAGGAAGTACTTTGGGGACATAGATTCGAACCGCTGGTTAGTTACTCCAAGGAACGACAGGGATACGAAGTTGATTATTCGCTGTTCAATAGTACCGTGCAGGTCGATACTCCGTTATGCTCTGGGAGAGAGTTGACGGAATTTTATAGGCTGCAGGACGAGCTCAGACAACAAACGCCTGGTGAGTTTTTTTTTCTGTTTTATTTTTTTGTGCTTACCAAGTATGTTGCGCGTACAATGTTTCGTCAAAGCTTATACTTATGTAATTTACTGTAAGTTGCTTATTCGGTGCAATTGATTCATATCTAAACTCTTTAATCGGTGAATGGGGAAGACTCATTGAGAAATTAAGATAACAATCTTTACGATCGTGACTCACGGGTGAAATAGTTTGATTTTTCTCTTTCGAAGAAAATACGTCGCTTTGAATCACACGTCAAACATAATAAACTCTGCAGAAATAAAAAAGATTGCTTCGCTTTATTGTCTTCGTCTTTTTTTTTGCTGCCGATTTGTCCGTAGATGGAGTGTATTTGCGTAAAATACCAACAAACGGTAGTCTGACGGATGGATTGGGGATGATGACGGTACCATCGTCACCGATGCAACCCATCACAGCGATCAACGGTGGTGGTGCTGGCAATCGAGCAAACCTTCACATCGACATCCCGGCCATCGATCAAAGTCCTGACATTTAAAAAAAAAATGCTGCTATGTGTGCCTGTGTGTTTCTTCTTTTCTGTCCGTGTAATTTTCCAAAAAAGCTGGTCGATTATTGTTGCATTTGTTCAAGGTATTTTGCTTTTGTACTGTCTTACAGCTTTCAAAAAAAAAAATGTGCAAATGAATCTAAAAAAAATCCCTTCCTCCCCGCAGTTTATCCACTGATCCAAGAGCCATCCTGCAACAGCAGCACCAGTCGCCAACCAACGAGATCGATTCGTCGTAATCGTCGTCGGGTTCGCAACGTCAACATCGTCAACAAGAACAATCGAATAGCAGCAGCAGCGAATATTTTAGAATGCCACTCGTTGACAACCTCGCGTCGCACCTTATCGACCTGCTGCCAGCAAGAAGAGTCTTCGTCACTGCGTCACTCCTGGCACACGAGTGCCAACAACAATCCACCGGAGATCCTCGTGCATGGACTTTGTCAGACAAGCTGCAGCAGCAACGGCTCGTCCGACAGCAGCTTGTTGTTACCAAGGCCGATATTCACGGATGTTTGATATTATTATTATATGTTTAATAAATGAAAAGTGCCTTAATTTATGCGAATGTGTGTGTGAGGCGAGTGAGTGTGTGAATAAATAAAATACGGGCTGTGCCCGTGATGATAATATTAAATAGTAAATTGCGAACTGTAAATATAACAATTACGTTGTTGCATTGTAAAGGCGAATTTTTTTTCTCTCGCGGTTTTTAGATGTATTACGTAGGTTCCTTTTTTTTTCTAAAAAAAATACAAGGGGGGAGAGTGATGAATTATATGGCTGTAGATCGGCTCTTTTATAAACTTCTTCTCCCCAAAAAGTCTTTCTTCATTATAATTTGTTGTTGCAATAAAAAAAATAAATTTTTCAAGCATTCTTTGCGTTTTGTTTTCTTTATTATACACCGAGTCAGCTGTATTGTGTTTTACTAACCTCTTGCGAAATATCGACGATTCAGCTTTGAGAAAACGAATCGTAAGGCGAAAAAAAAAGAAAGAAATACAATACACGCAAGTCGACGAAAAGATGCCAGTGGAGGAGGACAAGTTGAAGCTTTGCGAGTCGTCGAGAGGACGAAAAATCGCGATTGGTGCTACCAATGCGATATTGAAAATCAATTACGAGGTGATTGCTGCTCTGTTGGCTGGATGCCTGTTTATTATCGTCCTCGTTGTGCTTACACTTGTGCCTGCTATTCGGGCTTTTGATTCGTGCTGGTTCGTAGATTGGAGCGAATTTCGAAAATGATTTTGTTTGATGATGGTTGATTGTGTATAGGTGTGACGATGAGCAGACGACGACCAATGTGTATTTCGTTAAACACGAGGAGAGACGATGGACGAGGGATGAGTTGTGCTGGATTGAAATTGCTGCTAGGAGATATTCAGAGATTAATGTATGATTTGAATATTTTTTATTTATTTGTATATTGTTTGAATCGTTTGTTTTGCTTTTTAGATTGTTTTGATTAATTTGAGGAAGAAAGAGGTTGAAATGAATAATGTTATTGCCGAGGAGCTTTCTGGTAATGACATCTCGACGAAAACGAGTAAATCAGATGTAAGATTAAGACTGTTGGAAATAGCAAACGTTCGAAATGTCGACGTTGGCGTTGCAAAATTTTTTGAAAGGTGAGCTTAATCAAAATTTTCGAAATATTTAAAAAAAATTAATAATTCAACGAATCCTACAGGTCAATATTATCAAAAACTATAAACAATAATTCAACGAGTGAAGAAATCGAATTAGCGGCAAAATTTCAAGTTATCTGGAATTCCTCGGGAATCTCACTGGAGCCACGGAACATTGCTCAACTCGAGAGCGTGCTGTACTTTTTCGACGAGTAAATATATTTTGAGTATTTTTTACTAAACTACGTCACGCGATACATTTGATGAATTTCACAAATACTTGAACTTTTTTTCTTTCAATTTTCGTATCCTCGCTAATTTCGAAATCAATGACGTATTATACAATTGTTATGTTTATCGACCGCGAATTTTGCTTATTTTTCGCAACTGTTTGCACTCGAGATTATAACTATCCTCGAGACTATTTCAAAAGCAAACTTTTTTTTCTTCTCGAAACTTACAGTCAAATAGACACAACGGCAACGATTGAAATAGACGAGGATCTACAGGCGGCGAGTGTAGCGTGTCAGTCGTTCGTCGGATTGATTATTAACGAGATGGCTCGAGATTTCGCTGATCGGCGAACAATTTTAGAGCGTGCGATCTCTAATTTTTGTCCAAGGTATATTATAATCTTCCGGGTATTTATATAATGGTCGTGAAAAAAAATAAAATTTACATTGGGTTTGTTCACAGTTTGTCGAAATGCGCTGGAGTCAGGATCATCGAGGCAAAGTCGTCGTCGCAAATTCCTGAATTTGCACAGTGTCCTATTGTTAATTCTTTTAGTGCCGATGGCAATCAATAAATAATGTAGAAAAAATCTTTAACTATTGTAATCTTATGAATTTACTGTGGGTTCTTGGAGAATATATCAAACATTTTTTTCAAACAAATCTTTTCCAATTTAATGTTTCAAAATTATCAATATAATTCTCGTCAATATTATTCGAGCGATCGTCGACAATTTCAGGGACAACAACACATTAGCAAACATCGTTTATCAATAATTCAAACTCACCGAAAAATTCAACCAGTATTTTATCACAAAAGCAACAAAAAAAAAATTAAGAAAAAAAAATCAGTAAATCACAAATGAAAAAATGGCAAGGTTTCGCAAAAGATCAACCGGCAACAGCTACCAAGTAAGTCCCACCTCGCAAATAAAGTAACCTAAAACTCTATGAAAAAAAAAATTAAAAAAACGATTAAAGCGTCTCGGAAAAATGGCATGCGGAGTATGCAGTTCGAGTATAATGGGCAGCTCGCTCTACGTCGTCGTGATCGGTCTAATCGGAACGGTAAAGCATATTAAAAAAAAAAAAAAATTTTTTTTGGCTCAAAAATCTCGTGTTTAATTTACAGGCAGTCACGGCATTCGACGTGATGCGGATCGTTAATTGTAAACCCGTGGACGAGTGCCCAACTTCATCACCATCACCAAGGTCCGCGCGAGTCAGAGCCGTTGGTTCGTGTGAATTATCGTCGTCTGCGGACAATTAATAGTTTCAAAAATTTTCATATATTTATAACTTGCAAAACTTTTTGCTTGCAGTGCCCGCGGACGTCGAGCGCGATTTAAAATTGATGACCTCGATCTTGGGTATCGAACATTACACACTGATAATGCTCGGCGCGCTTACTGTAAGTTTTCTATTTAAAATTATAATTTTTCTTATCTTTAAAAAAAAACTTTTTTTTTTACTAAGGACTATCCAATGTTACACGCACCATGGCTACTAATGCAACTCTGCATAATAGCAATCGAACTGATGGTCTTCCTCGTGCGAATATTCCTCGAGGGTCTGCACGTCAGTCGCGACGAGATTTTATTATCTATACTCAATCTTCACAATTGGATGCAGGTGTTTTGTCTGTTTCAACGTCAAGCTGCCAAACATTTCGACTGAAACTTAATAGAAAGCTTTTTCATTAAAAAAAAAAATGTATATATACGAAAATACAACTGACATGCGCGCAACGCGGGTGTCGTGATATCGCGGATAGATCGATATACGGAACAAAATAATTCAGCTGAGTTGGACTGCCATGCTGCTTGGAAGCGCGCCAGTCTGCGAACGACCACCGAGCTAAACGCATCACAGTTCTTTGTCGTCTTAATTGTCAATTCTTCTCACGATTTTTACGTTGATTACGTGAGTATTATTAATCACTGACAATTTCTCTTTCATCTCGCACATATTAGTCTTCTTTTTCATTCAAGAATCGCAAAGTGTGTCAAAGAAAAAAAAAAGCATGTACACATTTGCAGACGAAAAAAAAAAAATCAATGTAGTCCGCACGCCGTCGAGAGAATCTAGTTCAAGGTGGCGTTAATAGCCGCAGTCCCTCGTGACGCGCGAAAAATTTCGAAAACATTTGAAGATCAAGAAGCTTTTTTCCCCCCTTGCCCTTCGCACTATTATTAGTTTCAACGAACACGCATTTATAACCTATCTCTCGACTCGCAAGAAAAAAGAAAAATCATGTGTAACTGTGGCGACAGGGATAACTCATCAAAGATGAAAACCATCTGGATAATCGGTGGACCGGGTTGCGGCAAAGGCACGCAATGTGAGAAAATCATCGCCAAGTACGGTTTCACCCATCTGAGCAGCGGTGATTTGCTGCGAGAAGAGGTTGCCAGTGGCAGTCCGAGAGGCGCGGAATTGCAGGAGCTCATGTCAAAAGGACTTTTTGTACCGACAGTAAGTTATTGTCGTTACAACCTTGTACGCGATGTATAGACAACGATGATTTATGAAAGAGAGAATGAGCGGACGATCGATCGATTGTACATATGTATACTATTAACAACTGAACGGGAGAATTTTTTTTTCTTTCATTCGCGATGTATAATCAACGAAAAAGATAACGAACGAACGGATCTTAATCATTTTTCAAGTGTGCTACGTAACTTTTTTTAAGGTCAGAGTAATTACGTAAATTTCGGTGACTCTAATCGCCAGCAATTACACTTTCCTCGTGGATATGTGTAATGCTCGTTATATTTTTGACGACAGGTACACACGTGTTACATAAGCGAGGCATCACATGAGAATT
This sequence comes from Galeopsomyia nigrocyanea, assembly GCA_035047105.1. Classification (NCBI taxonomy): domain Eukaryota; kingdom Metazoa; phylum Arthropoda; class Insecta; order Hymenoptera; family Eulophidae; genus Galeopsomyia; species Galeopsomyia nigrocyanea. The sequence continues at coordinate 112,396 of JAWWMK010013528.1, forward strand.
CGTGTGTTTGTTAAAATAATCTTCAGTCTACTCTCTTGTGCTCGTGAGAATGTGCAATTACGTAACGTTGTTTTTTCTCGCAGGACGTAGTGTTGACTCTGATCAAAGAGCGAATAGCCAAAGCACAATCGGAGAATCCATCGTTGAAGGGTGTCCTCATCGACGGCTATCCACGCGAACTCGAGCAAGGCCTACAATTCGAGAAGGACGTGTGCCCGGTTGACTTGATTGTCTTCTTCGACGTGAGGAACGAGACGCTGATTACTCGACTGGTCGGTCGTGCTGCTGCTGCGGCGGTGAAGAGGGCCGACGATAACGAGGAGACGATCAAGAAGAGGATCGAAATTTTTAACGAGAAGAACGGAAAGATCGTCGAGCATTACAAGGATAAGTGTCTCAGGGTGAGTGAGAAATGAAACAAAAATAATGTTTTGTTTTGGCGGGCAACGGTATGCAGACTTCTGTTTATGTTTTGGGTGCGACTGTTGTTGTTTACATTGATTTAAAGGGATCGCGATACATTTCGATGGGTTACTGACCTACTTTTGAAAAGTAAACGTATCGATTTTTCTAGAGTAGAAATACACAATTTTTTCATTTTTTTCTAAAACTTGGGACGAAATATAACTTTTTTTCTTTTTAAATTACAGATCAACGCGGAAGGCAGCGTAGACGATATCTTCTCGCAGGTCTCGCAAGCCATCGACAAATTGCTCGCTTCATAATACATCTCGCTCTCGTTCGTCAATTAATATACATGTATATTTCCGGCACTAATGAAGAAACTTAAAGAAATAACTTCACACCGATTACGCTTATTTAGAAAATTAACAAAGGTCTATATCGTTCAAATAAAAAAACATCTGTACATATGTATTTTTCTTACGTTTAGCCTCGTTAGTACAAAAAATCTATTGTGTAAGTTGAAATCACGCTGAAAATAAAAGCGCGCAAAAAAAAAAATACAACAATCACTGTGTCGTTATTTGCCCGTCAGTCTGTTGCTGGAGAATCATGAAACTAGTCGCGACGATATTTATGCTGGTAGTGTGCGAATGTTGTAGAGACGTTAATCCGAGACGAGCGTTTATTTACAAGAGAGTGAAGAAGGATGCGCAGTCTATGGAGTCGGTAATTTTGAGAAGACGATTGGCTAATGTCGACAAGTGTAAAGATTTGGCTGAGAGCAAGTACGCGCTTGCTTTCAATTTCGGTAGGTCTTTCGCAAGTTTTTTTTTTCACAAAATAATATCGAGTTTTATTGTTGTTTTGAAAGCGAGATTACCATCCAACAACAGCGACGAAATAGCCAACTGCATTCTCTTACACTGTCCCGAAACCAGCGGGCTTCGTCAGCTAATTAACGTCACGGGAATCGATTATTACAGCGCTTACTCGCGTAACGCTTATACCGGTAATATCAGCTCGTAAATACTTTGTCTTCCGCCTACAACAATATAATTATTCTCGCACGTACAGGCAACGATACCTTAACGTGCGTTCGAAAAGTTGGCCTCTTCACAATCAGCTTCCAGAAGCAAAATTTCAGCAATGCACGCAGCGAGTGTCAAAAGTACAAAAGTTTCCTCGCTGATGTCGCCAGCGACGAGAGAACCACAGGACTCGCCAATCTCATTGGCAAATTCACAGTGTACGTTGGATTGAGTAACGAAGGCAAACAGCGTGTCTGGAAAAATGAATTTGGTAAGTATAGCAGAAAAAAAAAAAAGCGAAGGTTGGGTGAGATTGACGTGTGTAATTACCTTGTCGACAGGCGAAGCTTTTGCGTGCCAAGATTACCGTGCTTGGGGTATGGGCGAACCTTCCCACTCGCGTGGTTGCGTGGCTTTGTTTCGATTGGAGCCGAAAGCCGATCCCGTGTGGAAAGTCGTTTCTTGTGCACTTGAGTTGCCGTATATTTGCGAGGTTCCTAGGTTGGGCGATATGATGTATCTCAATAGAACTTGATCTTGGGAAATAAAGTAAAAGAAATGAATAGGAGTAAGTTTGTTAGAGTTACAAGTCATTTATCGCATAAAACTTTCGCAAATTTACATTTAACGTCAAGCATAATATAAATAAAAATCAAGACTTGAAAATACTGGGTTGTGGTTTGTTAAATAAAATAAAGATACACGTCTTCATAAAGAAAATTTATAATGTATATATTCCAATGAATTATTCATATTTACAAATACGAATTACATGGTTGTGACACGTCTCTGGGACGCGGCAACATCACGAAAAAGCAAGAGAAAATATATAATCATCTCTCTTTCATCCTTTCTCTCTTTCTTTCCTTTAATCGTGCGCCGAAAAATTATTTACATGCGGTTATCTTTTTTTCTTTCCTCTTGTACATTATTTTCTTTTTTTTTTTCTTCATTCAGTTTTACACGTAGGACGCTTATTTTAAATGTAACGTGATGTTCTCTCCCTCTCCGATTTACAATACTGTCGGTGATTATGCAAATATCTTACAGCGACTATCGGAAGAAGCCAGGACGCTGCGTGGAAATTTCTCCAAAATATATATTATATATTTATATATCATCTCGCGGAAATAAAAAATTATGAAAAAATTTCCAGTTTTTTTTGCGGCTGCTCTATCGCTTTTCTAACACAAAAGAAAAGAGTAAATGCATCGGTTGTTTTTTTTTTGTATACAGCGGTCTTCTCGATTGTTTCAGCGCACTCGCGGCTAATTAGTTTTACATATATAAAAGTACAAAAATCGTCGTTCTCAAGTCACGATGATAACGAGATTTGGTCGGAAAAAACAATCCCCTCGTGCTAAGCTGCAGTATCATTATTATTTTGATTATCTCGAGGGGATCAAGATTTGAAAAGTACTACCTAAAGGCAAAAATATTGATCCGCGAAATCCAACTCATATCTCTCTTTTCATTTTTTTTTTCTTTTGCCTCTCTCCGTCTTCGATCAATGTTATACAATTGATTTTGCGCTACGGCAAAGCTTTTTGATAATTTTTGTTAAGTATACGATCGCCTATTAAAGTACAAAGCGTCTTTGTAAGCAAAAAAATCATGATTCTTTTTGTCACAAGTCAATTTTATAAAATATACAAGTTCATCAAGTAAAAACCATTCCCTAAAAAAATCAATTCGAAAAATCTTGGTGCGTTTCGTTTTAAAAAAAAATCTGTAATACATAATTGAAAATCGCAACTGTCTAATCTAATCACTGGTTACGTTTATATCAATAAATGCTGAGACAGTTAGTGACGATAAAATAATTGGCACAATCGAATCGTTATTTTTAAGCTCCACTATCCCTACATAGATTAAAAAAAAATTTTGCCAGGCTATTCTACTCAGCGACATTTCTTTTTTTTAAGTACATAAGACACTAGTTTGAGCAAACTCGTTTTAAAACTAAAAAGATAAAACATCAACCATACACGCGGCGATAGGCCTACGAATGTCTTGAGTGGAATGTGATGTCGTTGTGGTTTTCGCGAACAGAAAAAAAAAACAAAAATACACGCGTTTCAGTCGAAACAATATAATAAAATTGTACGAAATGCAATAAAAGAAGTCTCTTCGAGTAGGTTATAAATTAATCTTTATCACTTGCCGCATTTGCCAGCTGATCCGTGAGCTGATCAACTTTTCTCTGTAATACGGTCTGCTTCTCTTCCAGTACGGCGATCTAAAAATACATAACACACTTTTATTAGATACTAGATTACAACTTGTAAAAAAGATTGATCATATCCAATAAATTTACCCTATCTAACAGTTGACTATATAGGTGATACGGAACATAGGCGGGTAAGTTTGCTGATGAAGGTGATGAGGCAGAATGATCCGATTGTGGTGAAGGCTCTGTTCGAACAGGTTTTTCCTTTTCCTTTTCTTTCACTTTGTCTTTTAGCTTGAATTCCTCTAGATCCACGCTTGATTTTGGCGGAACTTCTGTGTTGTGCGTAGATGTGGACAACCTAGCAAATAAAATTTTATTCATTTCTGATAGTTTAATTTGATCTATGTAAAATATAAAGACAAATATTACCATGGTAGTGTTTTCTCTTTTTTCTCTAATTTTTCAGGTCGATCCGTACCTTTTCGCCGTTCCATTTGGTTCAGTTTTAGTTCTTCCATCTGAAAGCAATTTTACCATGTATAACAAATTTAAAAGATTTATAAATGCGTGAAATAGAAATTCTAATTTTAATAAAAACTAAAGCCAATATAAATACTGACCCATGGAGGTTTCTGTTTTGATTTGGCAACTACATTTCCATCATTCTCATCATCTTTAACTGGAGTTTCCAAAAGCTCAGAACCTCCATTAGTCATGTTATCCTCCTGCAACGAAAAATTCAGAAGCCAAATTAAAAGCAACTCTTCACTACAGTTTATTTCAACAAAATAATTTCACTTTATGAACCTTTAATGCTCCCGTATTATTATTAGTAGGACTCGAACCACCAGTAGAATTTTGCTGCTTGAGAGCATGTGTGGAAGGTAATCGTCTTCTTGGAGCTTTAGCCCTTGATGCAGTGGGATGCGAAAGAGGAGCACCTTCACCTCTCTCAACCTCATCGAGCTCTTCGCCCAGTGCTGTTCCAGCATTGCCATTGCCATTATTATTAATAGCACTACTGCCACTGTCACTCACAAACCGTTTCAGACTGGAAATCAAGGCATTGGAGGATTTCTTATCTCCTGTATTGGCCGACAACGACGCAGCCGAGGATGACGTGGTGATTTTCTTGACAGCGTTGTCAATTCGAGTGTTGTTTCTGACATCCAGACTCTTACGAATAACAGCCGTCTCCTTTTTCTTGCTAACTTGGTTCTTGGTGAGCGAGGACTTGGTTGCATGATTATTTGCCTGACCATCCTGATGGTCATTGTTCCTCAAAGTTATAAACTCCACAAAGTTGTCGGGGAACAAGCCAATCTGGCCTTTCAATTCACCCTTCCACCATCCCTTATCTGGAGCATCCTTGGAGAGCAGCGTAATGATATCACCTTCGACAATTGTAAGTTCGTCGTCGTTGGCAGCCTCATATGGAAACAACACTTTACAAAACTCCTTCTTCTCCTTGTGCTGCCTCTCGGCTTCTTCGGGCACCGGTTGAGCAACGAAATTCGAGGGGAATACACCGGTTCTACCTTTGATTCTCCCTCGCCACCAGCCCTCCTCGACCTCGCCGAGATACTCGATGTTGTCGTCTACCACGAGCTTGAGCTCGTCGTCGTTACACGGCTCGTAACTGAACAACACTCGGCAGACCTTCCTTCCGGCATTGTTTCTCAAAGTTACCTCGTCGTTTTTGTTCCTTGCCGATCCCGATGGATCCAGAACCTTTGTCGTTGGAAAAAAAATACACGTCAGTTGTTTAAAACACGCACACTGTCGCGCGGATACACACACAAGACCGCGATGAATCACTTACCTTGACAAAGTTGTCAGGAAACATGCCTCTCTTGTCTCTTAACGTGCCTTCCCACCAACCACCGTTGGACACCTTTATGTCTTTGATAATATCGCCTTTACGGATACTGAGCTCGTCGGGTTCCTGAGCCTCGTAGTTGTACTCGACTACTGCCTCCATATCTCGCGCGGAACTTTCGTATCGCTTTTCTCTCTCTATCTCGCTCTTTTTTTCGCGCACCTGAGAATTATTAAAGACGATGCGTGTGAGTCACATCAGTCAGTTTATCGCGCGAGATAAAAGAAAAAATTATTAAACTTAATATCTCTCTCTCTCACCTTGATAGCCGCCGGTCGAGGGAGGATTGACTGAGAAAGCAGAGAGCAGTCAGCCGGGCTGCCGAGTTGTAATCATGATTGGTAATCGATGATTTCGCTTAATAGGCGTATCCTCCCACAAACACTATAACAACGCGAGTAAAGGAATAAACGCGATTTCACTGACAGTTACTGCCAAGTGCCACTGGCGCTGGACGCCATCTTGAAGCGCTCTCTCTCTCTCTCTCTCACCTTTAGGCCGCCACTCTCGCGCTCGGCTCACAGTACACGCATACTAATGCACGTGTGTGCTACTGCTGCTTGCTGCCAGTGTGCGAGATACCGTTAGAGGACGCTAGCGAACGGCGCGATTCCGAAAGCTTCGTCCACAATGCTCCCAACGAATCTATTTAACTTTCTATTCTCCTCGTTGTGTTGTTAATTGAAGCGACACGTAAAGTTAGGCGTTGTGTGAGGGAAGCTTAAGGACTGATTAAATTTCTCTAAAGAGCTACAAAAAAAAATCTGTTTACAAACATTCGATGCTACGACACAATTTCATTTAAAATATTATCAAATATAACAATTTTATTCAGTCTTTTTTTTCTTCTCCAACGAAACGAAAGACAAAATCTTCCACAACAATGCCTCTTGGCTTTTTTTTTTTTAGAAAAAAAAAAACGAGGAAACCTCATTCAGATGATACGGTACAAACGCGGAGTGGTGATTCATCGCGCGTACTACGTGCTTTGAAAAAAAAAAGTTATCCTTTTCGTGGTAAACGCGCGCATGACGCATTATAATGTATGCGTATGATACACACTGCTTGTAATACTTTCTTTATCTAGAATATTTTGAATTGAGACCGTCGCGCTGAAATTATCATTATAATTTTTTATACAAAAAAAAAAAAATTATTAAATACAAAATGTTGAAAGGAATTATAACCAGGGACATTACAATCGTTATCATGAAACCTATGTTAAAAAGCAGACAGTGGCCTCCTGTAAATTTTACCTGCTTCCCCATTGCTAATTAAATTATACAGAATTTGATATTAAAAATTTTAAAGCACTACTATCTCTTTGAATATTTCGGGGACGTGTCTTTCTTAACAAATGAAAACTGCAAAATGATATTCAAAGTTTATTATATTTAAGTAACAGTCAAGTTTTTCATCGTTGATGAAAAAAAAATTGAGTTCATTTCCAAAATAATATGTAAAAATGATTATCATATTTAATTTTCTTATAATTATTCTAATAAAAATCCTTTATGGGATCCCATATGGAACCTAATATGGGATCCAAATATAGGATTGTATTTTCAAATAAATTTGAAGAAAAAAAATTTCATTTTTGGCAATCCCATGAGGGATTTTCCGACCAGGTATATTATTATGTACCCAGTCCCTGGATTATATGTGTCACGGCCCTATACCCTCTAGATCATACAGCTTATCTTCTCTCAGCGTAGTTCATGATTCCTTCAATAATTTTGTTCGCCCTTTGGTCTTTCATCTCTACAATTAAAATATTGTAAATGACACTTTTTATTATATAATTATTATATTTATTAATAAGAAAAAAATTACTTTTTAGGTACAATTATCGTCGAACGTGAAACACTGCATCGCAAAAATAGTGAAAATAGGCATAATAAATGCCAATAGGACAAATACATATCTTCATTGTGGACGAATTCTCCTTCAATCAGTAAGAATACCATAAAGACCCGATCTCCAACGACAAACCAAGGAAATGATGGCACTATTAATGCCCTTTTGCGATCTTTTCCGAGGATATTACGAATTGGCGCCAAAAACGGAGATAAGACCTTCACGTGGCGACTGCACTTTCCATTTGAATTATCTATTTATTCCGAGTTTCATATTTATCACTATCAATAGTTTGAATTGACACTGCTAATATTTTACTCAATATTTTCAACATAGCCGATAAGTTAGAAATCTAGAAACTATTTTAAATTCATACATTTCAAACTATTTTAACTTTATATGCACGTAATCCTGATAAAACAAAAACCAAATCAATATAAAAAAAAAATTAAAAAAAAAATCACGACAGGGCTCGTCCGGGATTTGAACCCGGGACCTCTCGCACCCTAAGCGAGAATCATACCCCTAGACCAACGAGCCAGCGCGCTTCCGTTGACGTTACTTTCGCTACACAAGCCATACGCTCACTAACACACTCTTAATCTTACGTACACGATCGCACACGTAGTACTACTTTACGATTCAGTGCAAGATGGCCGAGAAGAGCGAGCAGGACTTCAACCGTAGCGGACTAACTGTTTGCCACGAGCGGGTATAAACCTTGTTTTTCTTTTTTTTTTTTGTTTGGTTACGCTTTGCGATTGCGTGTTTTTAGATCAAAGGAACTTGGTTATAAGTTTCTATTTGACCGCGTGATTGTCATAAATTTTTCATTTCAAGTTGCATACAGATACAGTCGTTGTTTTCGTGCATTGAAAATTAATTATAAAAAATTTCTTTTCATAAATAATAATTGACAATTTTTTTTTACATTCAGTTGGTTTATTGCAGAGATGCATACTCTGTCGTCACGCTACGTTACATAATAATATAGTATACACATGCTTAAGAATAATAAAAAAAATGTTAAAAAAAGAATATTAAAATTCGCGTTAATTAAAATATTGTGAAAAAATTATACATGAAACGATGCGCTTTTACAAAAACAAACGGCCTCAATTTATTAATAACCACAAGTATTAAATATCTTATCACTCGCGTGTGACAAGATAGCGATAAGTAACTAATCGAATGTTTTTTGTTGTTGTTTTTTTCCAATCCAGGCATGGTATACCGGACAGCGTGCTGAAAGAGTACCAAGTGGTCTAGTGGGTGTCGTCGGTTCCAATTGTCAAAGTCTCGATTTGTCATTCAACGAGTTGTCGTCGATCAGTGCACTCAAAGATTTTCCTTATCTGCAAGATTTGGTACTCGATAACAATGAGTTGAGAGATCTAAACACGCTGCCGGAAATTGTCAGTCTAAATACTCTAAGTTTGAACAATAATAAGGTAGACTTCCGTTAATTGTCAATTTTTATTTTTTTTTGAGCAGAGCCCTTTTTTTATAAGCATGAAAATTTTCATTTTTTCCTTGACGTGCCCTGCAAAAAAAAATCAAATATAAAATCGTAATAATAGCCTAGAAAAATTTCGTTAATTATTTAAAAATTAAGATATCAGACATCGACTCCGCTTTAGAACGAATCCGGCAATGCTGTCCGCAAATCAGCTACGTCAGTGTCCTCGGCAATCCAGGCTGTCCCGATCAATTGACAAATCCAAATGCAAACGACGAGGACGATTACGAAAGATATAGGGTTTACGCCGTTCACGTGCTGCCGGAAACTTTGAGATTCTTGGACTCCAGGCCAGTCACGAGCAGAGAGAAGACTTTGGCGAAAAATCGAGGGATATTCTTCAAGACTGTGAGATTCGACGGCAAAGGCACGAAGAGCGTCGTGCCGATCAAATCCGACGATGTGTTTGATGAGACGGACTTTCATGTGAATTACACGCCACTGCCGACTTCGGTGAGAACTCCACAGGATCACAAAGGTAAATTGAAAAGAAAGTGTTTGTATAATAAATGAATCATCTTATCGGTTCAATATACAATTGTTTTAGGTGCATATGGAAGATGTAGATATCGATATTCAGGCAAGAATTCCGAAGGTAATCGCTTTATAAGTAATAACGATCTGTGATTGCACAAATAACGAGCAGCTGATTAATCATACAACCAAAAATTAAAAAAGTATCGTCAGGCACTTTCAAGGTAGAAAAAAATCATTTATTTTCATCATTTACATCAGTTTTATATTTAAGTAAATATAAATAGATCTTTAAACTTCTCCTATACTTTCAGTAAATTCGGAATGCATGCGACGGCAAATGACAATTGCACTTGGAGAGAGAAAAAAAAACATACAAGAAAAAAGTACTCATTGCCTTCGTTGCGAATAGAAGAAGAAAAAAAAACATTACAATATACATAAGTATAATTATTGCACATACGCGGCGCACAATCGCGTACACGCATTTTTATCAGAGGCAGCCAAGCTGATCGCGTCACCCTGTTCACATTATTTAAATCTAATAAAAATCTATATTTTTCTTGTTTTGTTAATATTAGTGATCGAGTATAAGTACATAGGTATCAGCCTTGCGTTTCATTTCTTTTTTTTTTGTTAAATACTTCGATCGAACGCAGCTATAGCTAAGACTTTCTTTTTGTTTTTTTTTATAACGTTGTTTTTTTTTAAATATAGATTTGTATATTTATATATAACATATTCTTCTAAATACATATATAAATGTTGTATCAAATCATGATCATCTGGCGTATTTAATTACTCAAACACGACGATTACCCTCCGTAAAACAAAACAAAAATACCACCAGTGGACGAACACATCTGTACACATTTCTTTTACACAACGTGGAAGAACGTCAGAACTCTTTCCGACCCCACAAGGAATCATAAAAGTACTTTTGGCCACGACTTTTGAATGTAAAATACGTTGAGTCAACATTTGGCAAAATGAAGGCTGACGCTTACACAACGACATTATCCAATCAATAAATAACAAGAACGAATCACGTATTATATATTTTAAAGCTACGATTACCGCATTCGACCTATTCGCCGAGTCTGATAATTTTGAAAAATATTTCGAGCTCTTTCTCTTTCTATGTAAAAAATAGGCACGCGAGCTACACGAGAAAGATCATCACAATGTCTAAAAAATATACGGTATCCGCGGATGACACTACGCATTATATTGTCGAGTCTACTACGATAATTTCTTTTTTTAAAGGCACTTCTAGTGAATAATTTTTTTTTTTTTACCGAATGAAAGAGAATCATATGTATATAAAGTCGCGCGAGTCATTTCTAGGAAGTACCGGTTTTGACGTGATTATGTAAATTTGGCCTTAATGTCACTGCTCCCTCCACCCAAAAGTTCGGACGCTCCAACATACTTTGCCAGAGGGACATTTCGCGACCAGTTGCGTCCATCCAGTCCACTGCTTTCCCGTAATGTTTACCTGCAAAAAATTTATCGTGTCCTATTAGCGTGCGCTCCCTCGCTGAAAGTCTTTTATTAAAATAAGAAGAAAAAAAAAGTGTAGTACGAACCGGTGCCAAGATTAAAGCGAACGCCACCGAGGAACTCGTTACTGGCAATCCGGTCGTGATCCCAGACGGTGAGCTCGAGGCCACGCTCCGCCAGCTCTTGGATACTGACGTCTTTATATACAAACGTGTGATTCCAAACGGGCGAGCCTGTTGAGCGACGCACTACGCCTGTCTTTTGTTTTCCCGAGCGGCCTTTGTCTGGCAAAAGATAGCTGCAATGAAAAAAAAAACGATATATCTCTGGAGTCATCGATCATAATATTATAATAAAAATAAAAGTGAGAACAAACCTCTTGCAAAACGGATCACAGGTGCCAGAATTTTTAGCGCGCGTCTGCAAATTTCTCGCCTCCTTGACGAGGACGTGAAGCGCGCCTCTGCTCCAGTTCTTTTTAGTCTTGCCAAGTGTGCCAGCGTCCCTCTCGCGCTCCTGTCGCGTCGGGTCGGGTGGTACAAACTTCAAGCCTACTATCACTTCGCCTTTGTACGTCACTGGATCGTCAAATGGCTCGGTCTGCGTGCAAAGCGAAATCACGAAATTGTAGCCAAGAATTGAGATTAGATCTTTTTTTTTCAAGAATATACTTACGCGTTCCTGGAGAGGATACCACTGTGGTCGAGGATCGTCAAAGATTTTATTTTCTAAAGGCATGCGAACCTCGCCGAGGAAATCGTTGCGACCAAACATGTCCGAGTGCCAGACTGTCAGCCACAACGTCCTCGCTTCCAGACTGTTCAAACTCGTGTGGAACTATAAACAACATTTAATCGTTAATAATCCGACGTTTTCGCAATAATATAAATTTCCACTGGAACGGTTGTTTACCTTGAGAGTCTCATCGAAAACGGGGTTCAAAGTATGCTTCTTCACTTTCGTCTTTCGTTTTCCGCTCTTGGATTTGTCGGGTAACAAGTATACTTTAACATACCTGCAACACATACACACAACACAGCCGGTTAATTGCCGAATGCGTAACAAACGACGGACGTTTCCGCTCTACTAGAATATGAACTTTTACTATACGCGCAGTCAATTAGCGCGATACAGATACATTGCAAATTAGAATGGAAGCTCGTGAATTCTTGTCGTTATTCGAGGGAAATTGCAGCAGCTGCTGTGTTGTTGCATATCAAATCTCTTCATCCGTATAAACACCGTCTAATTATTGCGCTAATCATCAATTTCCATTGTAATTGAATTTTTGATACACTTTGTAATTCTTCGATAATTACGAAAAAAAAAAAAAGAAAACTGAATACTTTCAAACGTCTTCGACCTGTTACAAAAAAAAAGAAAGAAAAGTATGACTCACGGATCAGATCGGTTGCGCTTAACGTCGACAGGAGCCAAGTCTCTGCACTGCGTCACATGGACCTCGAAGGTAAGCTGCTTGTAATCGTATTGCAGAGAGAATTCAACCTCGCCGCGTACGGCTACCGAGCCGCACCATCTGCCCTCGCCTGCGCCGCTGTAGACCGATGCCATCGAGTCCGAACGAGCCTGTAAAATGAGAAAATTAAAAATTTTTTTTTCATAATTATGCTCGTAATTAGGAACAGTATTATACTGTTGTGTGTGGCGTTTATCTTGGAATTTTGATCCGATTTATGCAAATTTATGCTACTTTGGATCTACTTTTCAAACTTGCACACTGTGCATGCGCGTGTAATTAAGCGTTTTCTTTTTCGAGGTTTAATTGAAATCGTTTAACCGTAGAGCAAAATTTCAATGTTATATAACGAAGAAATAAAAAAAACGAACACGGAATTTTTACCGGCAATAACTTTGATCTAAAGTCAAGGCGATTTACATGGACTTTCTAGTGGTAAACAACAAAAGAAATAACTTTCATAAATCGTAGAAAATCATACAATTTTTCTTATACTCGTCGTGTCATTTTCCAATTCAGAAAAACTTTCACTCGGAATTATGAAAGAAAAAAGTACGCGCACGATCTTCATCGCACACGTTCACGTAAGAATAGTGTAACGAATTGGTAGACTCACGCCTAAGCTCGACAAGGAGGCACGTGTGGCAAGATGATGCGAGGAGTTGAATCCACGGTCGATGTCGTCCAGGTCGATGCTTGCGCTGCGGCTCGATGTGGTGCGAGAACTTGCTCCGATGATTGGTGTGCTGCATGCTTCCGACAGGCTGCTCGCTTCGTCTGTAACACATGTGTTAAATTCGTGTATTACGTAATTGCGATTGTTTGCTAATTTGTATGAATCGAGTGACATAAATTATCAATGTGACAATTTTACGCGTATTGAATGGAATATAGAATCTTTTTTTTTTATTTGCAAGTTGAATAGAAGCTGTAAATTTCGCTAGGATCCTTAGTCTTTTGATTATAAAATAGAAATCTCGAAATTGTGTAACAAAATGAATATTGCCACGTTGAATATTTCTCACAGCGCGAGTATAATAATATCCATCGTTATTTTAATTAGAGCCAACTAATTAAATGTTGTAATTACAACAACTCTGTCACGAAAATTTCGATAATATCTACATTTCATTTTTCAACGCGGCTCAATTGCGCCTAGATGCATTCTCAAGTAGTGAAATCATATACACTACGCATGGGTGTGACACGAATAACATATACGCATAAAAAATAAAAGAACCAATTCTCTCTTGAAAAAATTTAGAGCCAACTCCCAAGACGTATCTCGCGCGCGCGGTGCGTATATCACCAAAAAAGAGCAATAAGGACATGGTAGTAGTAGTCGCTCGACCATTAGCGCGACGCCTTTTGCCTCTCTTGGGAAAGTCGCACGCAACACACAACCGGCGACGGCGCGCTCAAGAGTATTACACAATATCTTCTTTTTTTTTCTCTCTACTCTCGCGTACGATGGCGTCGTCCATTCCGAGACACGCTCGGGTCAAAGGAAAAGCGAATTAGATCATCTCGAGCAAAAAAAAAGGGAAACAAAACAAAACTCTGAAAATTCCATCGGATGAGCTATCAAGTGTGCCGCACACAGCAACTACAGAGGCGTCTAATCAAGGACACACTTGCGTGAAAGTCTCTTTGCGCGCGCGCACTTGGGAACTTCCTCCTTTCTACAGAGCGCGGGGAAAATTCCTCGCGCTCGCGCGTTACAAAGTCGATTCTTCATGCGTGCTCCAAGGAAAGGGACACCTTCCTCTCTTTTTTCTCTCTTCTTCTTCTCTGCGTTAATTGACGTGCGATCATTCTAAATGAGAGCGCATTTTTCGTGATCCACTTTATTCGGTAACCGAGAGAAAAAAAAAGAGACTAGTTTCTTTTTTTTTTTCCTTTACACACCGACGCTGATTTCGCGATAAGATTCTCGAAATGCGTGGCTTATCGCTTGCGTCACGCGCATTTAGCCACGATTATTCAGCAATAAATACATTCCGATCTCTGAAAAATCTCTCGACCCAATTATTCGTGTAGCAGTAGTAGTATAAGCAGCAGTAGGTATAGGCAATTGTTCAAGACATTGACGTAAACTGGAATAAAACTAGGTCAGAGAGAGAGAGAACTCACCAGCCGAACCCGAGGCAGAAACATTGGTGCTACTAGCATTAGCGCTGTTACTCGCGTGCTGCTGTTGCTGCTGCTGCCTCCTCGTTCTCGACTGCAATTGCAGACCAGGTGCGCTAAGTGCTCGCTTCGGCCCAACTGAATTCACAGCTGCTGCGCTTTGCAGAGGGCTGTTGCGCGTGAAACCGGGCGGACGGTAACGCGCCGACTTGACGGCGCTGTGCTGAGGTAGGAAATGATAGACGCTGTGGGCTTTGTGCATGCTCTGCATCGACGAGCCACTTTGCCGTGGCAGTGAGTTGGTTGTCGAGGTCGCGATCATGTTTGCCGGCTGCATGCCGCGCGGCAGTGTCGTTGCACGCGAATCCCCATAGTCGAGATCCTCGTCGTCTTGGTCGTCGTCCTCTGTGTCCTCGTCGCCGGCTGAAGCGCCTACAAAGAGCAGACGGGTTTATAGGAAAATGCTTTGCGATGATTGCCAATTTCAAGTGATGAATAATAATCTATGAAATTAATCTAGCAACAACTACTTTGCGTTTAGCTTTATTCATAGAAATCATTACCGCGCCAATCCAAATCCCAGAAGTACGCGTTTTTTTTTTAGAAATTATAATCTATTCAAGAGAGAAAGAAAAGAAGGTAAATCTCCACATTAAAAGAAACCAATTCTCAAATCCAATAACAATAAAAAAAACTCACCAGACTCTCCCCTGGTATTAGCATCGGGTACGGAAGATCTCCTCCGATTAGTCCAGATTTTCTCCTCGATAGAACCACCGCAAACGGTGGTCGTGCCAGCGCCACCGATAGTTCCACCGCCGATGGAACCGCAACTCCTTACCCTGTCCAACTGCTCTCTCGAGAAACTTTTGGGGTTGAACAGCAGATCCCCGGCCGATCGTCTTTTCGCTGCCATTGCAGTGGCACTAACGTCACCGGAGCAAGCGAGCAAACTCAATTTTGTGCGCGAATCCGCGGCCATCAATGCCGATTCGAAGCTTCCACGCCACGAGAAACGCTCATAGTCGCTCGCCTCGCGCTCCTCGGCTTCCGGTGGCATGCTGCTCGTCGACGTTGTGTGGCCGTTTATCAAGAGCAGTGGATCGTGTGACTTTGAACGGGGTAAGTGCTGTTGAGAAGGAGAATAAGTACAATTGATTGTTTTCGCTTTTCGAGGGGCGTCAAGTATTTTACGAAAGCTTATAAGTTGTTTTGGTTCTTGTATGGCGCCATTGTTTTTTTTTCTCTCTCTATTCGGCTGATTCACTCTCAATTAAGTAATTGCTACTTTGATCGCATCGAAAAAAGCGCGGTATCAATAGAAAAAAAAAATTATCGAGATCATCGCCTCGTTAACGTGTATAAAATTGAAGAAAAATAGATGTAAGCGATGGCCTGAATGTTTATAAAAATAAAATTTTCTACCTGTCCGGCAAAACATGATAAATATACACGACTTTTCACTTTAATCGGATCGAAAAGTTGCAACGCGCAGTTATGATCTAGTTAACTTTTCATACGCAGCCGAGTTTATATAAAAGCCTCGCCAGCGCGGGTAATTATTTCAAGAAACATCTTAATATAAAAACTTGATTCGCATTTAATTACACGTGAAAACTCGAGCCATTTAGAAGACAAAAATTCGAATTCACTCACCGTTGTCGCGCCAGCCGAATCCGAAGTGGAGTCGTCGTCCTCGGTGGTGGACGCGGACGACGGGGTTCTGTGATATCTTCGCCAGCCAGCGTTGGTATTGTGAGTGTGCGCGGCGGCGGCGGTGGAATTGCTCTCGGAGACCTCGTGCATGAGAGCGACGAGTCGGCTGCCAATGTGATGCATGACTTTGGCGATGAGCGGTGGGCTGCTGTGAGGAGTCGAGTTGGCGTCGCTGCTCGTGTTGTCGCCGGCCATCTTTGTGAAACTTTGCACGAGTTTTTGATAGACAAAGGCGGTGTCTCTGCCGAGGCCGGGTTGCTGTGCCGGTGGAGTGTCTCGTCTTGGCTCCTCGTTGTTTGTGTCGAATTTGCTGATGATCTGCTGGCAACTCTGCGATATTTGCTCTTGCAGCGCCGACCTTCGTCCACCCGCGGTCGCACCCTCGAGATCCGAACTCGTGTAGTCGGACGAGTCGTAGGAATCGGACCAAGTGTCCTCGGAGCTAAGGTACTCCACAATCTCGCGAACCTGATCGTCTCGAATACCGGGCACAGTCTTCATCAATCTCGTCAGCTCGTTCTCGAAATACACGAGCTGCGGTGGTTTCGTTCGGTTGCTCTGATTCTGCACGTAATTCCTCGTCTTGGCGGAGAATCTCGGGCTTGGACTCGGCGCCGGCGAGGCAGCACTGGAGGCGGCACTACCAGACTGATTCTGATTGTTTGCCACCATGGTCTTGAAGAATTGTCGCATCTTGGACATCATCAGATTCGTCTCCTCGTCGCTCGACCAATTGTTGAAGCTGTCCTTTCTCGTCAGCGTGGTGGCAGTCAGTCTGTTTAGTCTGATTCTCTCGTGGATGTTCTTCGGCGTCGGCTGCTGCTGATAGTCTTTGGTCTCTGTCACGTCCTCGCCAGCTTTCGCGCCTTCTTGTGCCTCGCTACTGTTGTTTTTCTGCAGCAAATCGTCGCAGCTACCGACAAAGCCCGAATCTCTCGACTGTTGTTTCGCACGGGCGTCGTCTTGCTCGTTCTCGCCCGGCTGTGTCACCGCAAGAATGTTCTCCGGCTGCGGTGTTTTCGCTCCGTCTTCCTCGGAATTTGCAGCTGCTTCGTTGGACTCGTCCTCTGGCAGTTCATTCGACAACGTGCTACTGGGCTCGGGTGTTTTGTTGCGATCTTCGCTCACGCGCGGACTCGTCGCTCCTGGATTTCGTAGCTTCTTCTTCTTCCGCTTCACCGTGTCGAATTGGCCGTCGCTGCCGAAACCAGGATTTGGATTCTCGTCCGCGACGTCGGTTTCCGTGGACGATCCTTCGGATTGAGACTCTTGCGCGTCCGTCGCCGAATTTGTGTCTTGCAGGGAATTCTGATGCGAGCCGGAATTCTGCAGAGCCAGTAGGTTGTCCAACGACGAACTGTGCGATCTGCCGGTGCCCCGAGCTCTGACCAATCGTTTTCTCCTCTGAGCTTCGGGACTTGGTCGACCTTCGGAATCGCTGCCGACTGAACCATCCGAGTCTCTTCTGTCTTGATCCAGTCCGAGAAACTCTGTAAAGTAAAACTTTTCCGACCTCTCTCCGCTGCTTTTTTCTTGACTCGCATTCTGTGCCGTTGACTCGCGAGTCAACGAGTCGAGACCCTCGGAAAAGATGGACGAACTTTCGGACAGACTGTCGAGCTCTCGCGAGCTATTGTTGGCATTGCCATCGGCACCAAGGCCAAAGAAGAAGTACTTGTCCAAGTCGGGCGCCGATGCCGAAACCAATCGTCTCCTCCAGCTGGCATTTGTATTTTCCGCCTCGCTCTCCTCGCACGACTCCTCGACGATCGTGTGCAGAGTGAAATCGATCGCTTGACGATGATAACCACGCAACTCTTCCTCTCGATCGCCCAAATTATTGCCAGCTTCGTCCTCCGAACTCTCCTCCGTGGCCGTCGTCGCGCTCTGCTCGTCCTCGTCGTGCGAAATCTCCTCGACCCACGAGTCGTCGTCAGCCAAACCCTCCTCGAGGATCAACGGACCACCGCGTTTCGATTCGATGAAACTCGTCGTTTCCTGCACCGCGGCCAACGTCGGCGGCGATTCTTCCTCGCGATTCGGTAGAAGCACGGGGCTACACTTTTTCACACTCTGCTCGTCACTCTCACTCGCACTTCCCACACTCAAGCCGCTATCCACCTCTGGCTCTGTGCTACTCGTCGTCAGCAGTCGTTTGCAAGGCAATGGTTTCTTGGGTGGCAGACCAGCAGCGTTTTTCCTGCAATAAAAAAAAAAAACATTACGGTTGCGTCATTCAGCAGTGTGTGTATTCATTCATCGACGTCGTTTCGCATCGAGCCAGTGATTTGAACGAACGTGCAAGCGAGAGATATTGTAATACGTATTACTTGTTTTTTTTTATATTGCGAAATATTATAACTGTACAAGCGTACTTTACCGGTTTGCATTTTTATATACAGATATCGAGTTTTCAATAACGTTTCACGCTCTGTTTACAAAGCCGACGAATGTAAAAGTCTTGCACAACTCGTGCGCGAAGAGATCGAGAGAGAGAGAAAAAAACGCACAGCAGGAGAGAGAAAAATCGTAAAAACTCTCTCTCGAAGCGCCACCTGAAGCAGGTTAAAAATTGAAAAAGTCACCTAAGCGCGCGCCTGCCACTAAGGTGTGCGCGGTCGTTGCGCGCTGTGTGCTCTCTCTCGACAACTTTCACTCTCCTTTACGTCAAAAAAAAAAAAAAAAATGAAGCCAAATGAGTTGAAACAAACTATCGTTACCTCTCGAGACTCGAGTCGAGCGAATAGAATCCCTGCTGTTGCGGTTGTAGCAACGTGGTGGTATCGCTTGTGATGACATTAACAGCTTGATAAGCTGGACTCTGTTGAGTGATCATGACGAGGCTCCTGTACCTGTTGTTGTTTGGCGATACCCAATCGCGGCGCGGATGTCTGCCAACATTATCGTTGAGGTTGTACTCCTCCTCCTCCTCCTCCAACTCGTCTTCTTCCTCCTCTTCCTCCTCCTCCTCCTCTTCGGGTTCTGGAGTGGGCGTACGTTGTTGTTGTGGCTCATCGTGGCCGTCGTCGTCACGCGTCGGTGCGTCCTCGACGTCGTCGACCAGGCCAGCGAGCAACGGTGAATTTTTGACGCGTGGCTCGGGTGGCAAAAAGTGTGTCGACGGTATACCCTTGATGTCGAAGCTCGCGGGGATCTGCCATTTCTTGCGCGACTTTGCCATCAAGGCGTCCGGCTCGAGCGACTCGGCGCTACTAACCTCCGCGGCGGCGGCGAGAGCTACAACAGCAGCGGCGGCACTGAACTGCTGGAAGCCACTCTGCTTATGCTCGTACTTCCCCTCCTCATCCTCCTCCTCCTCCTCCGACGCCGCCACCTCCATCATTACAGGTGACGAGCTGGCTAGTATTGCTCCGTCGATATCATAGGTCTCCTCGTCGTCCCTCGTTCTTGACGCCGCCACTTCGATGCTGTCTTCCAAATCCTGCATGCTCACTTCTAGCGAGTCTGGCATTACCGCCGAATCGTTGGATGAGTCATCCTCTATCCGCGGAAAATCTTCGGGATCCAACGGCCTGATGGATTTCAAGAGGATCGAGTTTTCCGAGTAGTCTTGCATACTCGCCAAGTAAATCTCGTCGTAACTCGCGATCTCTTGCGGTCTGTTATCCTCTGCATCCACCTTTTCCTCTTCCTCCTCTTCCTCGGATTCGGATCTCTCGGGCTTTTTGTCCGTAAACTCGGCATTCTCGTCCAACAAACGGATTTTTCGTAAAACCACCGGTTCCTGACCTTCATCATCCTCGTTTGTCGGAATGTCCTTGTTGATGTCGCTGATTTTTCGGAGCGACGCGGGACGAGCTTCTCTCGCGGAATCTGAATCCTCGTTGTCCTCGATGTCGTTGTCGCTAGTCAGCGAATCGTGGTTCACGATCATAACGCGAGAAAATCGATGAGAAACGGAATCTTCGAGGTCGCTGCTGTCGGCCGACGAGCGACCCGACGAACTACGCGAATCTTGAAACATTATTTGCGGCTCGGCTAATGGCTCTTCGGGTAAAGGGGGTGATGGGGATGGTTCGTTTGGTGGCTCTGGCTCGGGTTCTGGCTCCGTTTCTTTGGGTTTCGTTGGTTCGGGTTTGCTGGCTTTGGCAGGTTTTTCTTGCTGTTTTGCTGGCTGCTTTTCTTGCGTCTGGAAAAGAAAAAAAAAGAGAAAATGTGAGTTGGAGGAATGCAGTAATATTTTTAAATTTAAGGCCTATCGATTAATCTTGAAAAATAAATTTAAAAACATTATTTTGATGAGATAAACAGGCAAAAAAAGCGTCAAATCTTACAGGTTGCAGTAGAGCCTCGGTGGACGATGAGAGCTCTCTTGGGAAAATGTGCGACTGCGAGAAGAGTAAGGAAGACGAATCAAAGCCAGGATTCCAAGAGAACCAAGCACCAGCCGATGGTGGCTCGACGCTGCGCAAATTCAGTGGTAACGAGGTTTGATGCTCGCGGCTTATCATCGAATTGGCCGCTAATTCGCCTGTCCACAGCGAAGCTGGCACTGGTACTGGATATGGTACTGGTACTGGTATTGGCACGGGTACAGGAAATACTTTGGCGTTTCGGGAACCTCCGCAAGCCTGTGGAAATTCAATTTTTATGTTGAAAGAATTTCTATAAAAAACTCGGTGAAGGTATTTATTATTAATATTTTTTTATATTTTTTTTTTTTGAAAAATATAACAAGAATAAAACACAAAGATTCAATCTTTTGAAAAATTTCAGTTTTTCTTTTACTTGTCACAATAGAAAACACATGTATTCCCTCGTAAAAGCCTCCCCCCTTTAACGCACCCACAAATATTACCGGGGAGCACACCCTAAAAAACTACAAACACAAACACACCTGACAACAGCCAATCGGCGTCGTTACACCGAATCCAACCGTCGGTCTAGCCGGGCAACAACTCCAGTCGTTGGTTTGACTGGCAGTAGCGGTGGCACCCTGCAGCGGTGGCAACTTGAGCGAATTGCTCTCAAAGTAATCCCAATCGCAATCTTCCAAACTCGGCTGCTGTTGTTTGGCCGTTGGATTGCCGTTGAGGTAGGACGAGCCGGAGCAACTGCTGTCGGCGTCGTCCTCCTCGCGGCCGGACGACGAGTCCGAGCTGATGAACACGAGCCGACGATAGTCCAATAGTGCCGAGGCTGCCGACACCTCGTCCGACAAATTCAGCAGGGGTTCCTCGGCGCCGCAACACGCTCGAGCGTGCGATCTTCCTCGCCTTCGTGGACCTGCGAAAATAAAATTTTTTTTTTTGAGATTATAAATTTTATAACGACGCCTTATAAATGTGACGAGCTTTGATTTTTTCTATTGCACAATGAAGGTCGACGAAAGGTCAGTCGGGTGATGTGTACTGCTCATAGTTAAATTTAATTAACCCGATTATCACATCATCTTACATTTATATTAAATTGAGCTCGTTATATCACGGTAATAATGATTGTAACGATTTCCACACACGCGAGTATTCTTGATAAATTTCATAACCTTACGAATCAAATATCACCTAAACAAATACACTTTTTTTCTTTAATATAATATCGCGCTCGAATAAACAAAGCACTCGGTAATAGATAAACGACATTCGCAAGCTTATCAAAGCCAAACACCATCTGTCAATATTTTCGCTGAAATATCACTGACCTGCGAGCAGAAAAAAAAAAGAACTGCTCGTTTGAAAAAGAATAATAATAATAACCAAAAGAAAAGGAAGCTCGGAGAGAGTGAGCGAAAAAGGGCGTCACGGCGTAGTGATTTTCTCGTTCCACGCGCTAATGAATTACCTGGTCAATGGCTACAAGTTCAGCCACGTGTGTATTACAAGGAATATCTAGCGGCAATGACAGCTTATACTCGCGAGTGCGCTTTCTTATTTCAAGCCGCAGGCTTTCTAAATCGATCGAGAGAGAGAAAAAAAAATCGCTGGCGATGCGATGATTCACGTACAACAATCAACGAGCGTTGATATTATTGTGCGTCAGGCACTAACGCGTTATCAGCACACACCAACACACACACACACACACACACACACACACACACACACACACACACTTGGCGCGCGAGTATTGTAAACGAAAAATACACAAACACACCAACAGCAGCGTTATTATATTTACAGCAAGCAGCAGCACCGACGACGCCTGTCGTCAGACGCACACTGACTGCCAACAGCTATAAACGCAGGTAAAGGCACAGCACAGCAGCAGCAGCCTGTGTGGCAGCAGCGAAGCGTAAAGCCCCCCTTAGTGAAACACCTGTGCAGCCCTCCAACTAAAAATACACACGCGCGCCGCACACATTTTGGACGTCGTTCAAAGAGGAGACACAGCAACAAACAAAAAAAAAGTGAACGACACACCTTGACACCGTTTTATTATTTTTAATTCGCACCTGCCTTACGATACTAGAAACGACGATAAGACGACGACAAACTAGTATCCGTGACTCCACATTAGATAAAGAAACAGCACGACTGCGGTGTACAGTACGAGGAAGTAAATGGCGATGAAGGAGGTAAGGACGAGCTGGAGAATACGACGCAGCTCGAAACCGAATAATCGCCAGCATGTTGGATTTTTATCATCCTCGTCTTCGTCGTCGTCGTCGTCGTTGTCGTCGCCCCTGCCGCCGTGACGCTTCATTGTGTGTTGTTGACGCTACGCGATGATGCACCGCTCTGAGAGTCAAGTGAAATCAGTGGGCTTCGAAAATCGATATAGCAGTGACGATAAAGAAAAAAAAAAGAACGAGGTGAGTACATATCGCGCATTGCTCCTAATTGCACTTTGCCTACTTTCGTTTCTGCCAGTGTGTCAGTTTCGATTTTTCTATTTCTCGGGGGGTTTTTTTTCGTTTGTATTTACCTTGAGCGTCGAATTGCCGACGTCGTCGTATCATAACGCGACTTTGTGAGCCGGGTCCCATTCGCGTGTGATCATCGTGATCATCTTCGCCGGCGCTTGTCGCACTGTCTCGTTGTAAGATTTCGTCGCAGCTTCCTGCCGATGGACCCAAACTGCCACTGCTAAAAAGCTTTACGCGACGGGCAATGTCCACGTAGCTTGATAGGCCGGATTCGCTT
This sequence comes from Galeopsomyia nigrocyanea, assembly GCA_035047105.1. Taxonomy (NCBI): domain Eukaryota; kingdom Metazoa; phylum Arthropoda; class Insecta; order Hymenoptera; family Eulophidae; genus Galeopsomyia; species Galeopsomyia nigrocyanea. The sequence goes on from JAWWMK010013528.1 coordinate 135,660, forward strand.
AGTCTGAAAGAAAAGTACATTGTAGATTTTCATGCGCAAATTAATACAAAATTAAATCTCACCTCACACCCTCACTCCCACTACTCTCGTATTTGGCACTACTGTTTGACTCACGACGAGTCCTAGTTATGGCATCTCGAATTCTTTGCGAAGCCAGACTCGATTCACCGACAATTTTACGGGGTAAAGCCGGTGTCGGCTCACTTTCGCTTTCGCGTGGACTGTATTTCGAGGACCTCGTGCTTAGCGGGCTTGCTTCTGGCGAAAGATGCTGCAAAGAAACAATTGCATGAAATTTCACGAGATTTTTTTTTTAATCTTTCACATTTTATACGTACGCTAGAGCACCGTCGAGTGTGCGCATCGTCGGTGTCGTCGGTCGAGAGCTCCTCTTTAGAAAATTTCCTTCTCACCTGTAATCAATTGATGATTATTACTGTAAATTGTCCATTAATTGCACGTTTGCCAATTGGTTTACGTACTTTTTCACTACGTAAATTAAAAAAAAAGAAGATATTCTCACAGGGCATATACTCACAACCAGCGGTTCATCGATCTTTTTGCCGAGCGTGGGCTCGGATAGCCTTTGTTTGTCCAGCTCTTTGCCGGAGGCGGCCGCGGCTGCCTCATCGCTCTTATCACATTCTTCGTCGTCGTCTCCTTTCGGCTCGCCACCGCCGCTCGAACAACCGTCCGCTCTCTCGTCCTTATTCTCGATCGTCTGCGATTCGTCTACTGTCATCTTCGACGACTCGCCTCCTGGGCATTCCTGCCCTACTTGCGATTCGCTTTGTGAACTGTGAAAAATATATACGTAAATTAAAGAAAAAACTAGAAGCTTGTATTAACATTTTTCATGTTTTTTTTTTGCACGACTGACACGCAAATTACCAAATAGGCATATACATAGTTTGTCGAGTGTCCGGTGAATGCAGTTATTAAGTTCTTTTCAAGCAACATGCGGTAATTAGCTATTATGACATGCGGGAATTGCGTTTTTTTGCCGAGTTCTGTTACAGTTTCGCATGCTGTTTGAAAAATATTCAAAACGAACGAAGCGCGGAAATAAAACAAAGACAGCTGGTGATGTTTATTAAGCGAAAAAAAAAACGATAAAACAGAAATTTTTTTTTACACTTTTCGTTTCTTCTTACTCGTGTTGAAACAGCCGATACACTTTTGAATCATAATCAAACTTTGCGCTTACTTGACGTATCTGCCGTCGTGTTCGTCGCGTCGGAATAATAGCCTGATCGATGTCGCACTGCCGCCGCCAGTGGCAACTCGCAGAGGAGAAGAAGAAGGATTCTGCAGTGATTGAGACTTGCGCACGTCGTCTCGGCTGTCCTGGCGTTTTAGCTGCGACAGCGGCAGCTGCTTGTCCTCCTTATTTCGCGGAGACAGCAGCTTTGGTATAAAGCTTGGTATACTTATGTCCTCGCGACTACGGCGCAGGTCGTCTGTGCTTCCTCTGTACCTGCACAAATAATTGATTTTTTTTTTTACTTTTTCATGGTTCAGCAGTGATTTTTCATTTTTTTTTGTTTTTCGAAGGGATCGCGTGGGAGTTGCGTTATATACGCGTGTATATGCATGCTTGTTTTGTGTGGGTGTAGCATGGATTGTGAAATACTTTTATGACTAGCATTTATGTTACGTAACACCGGTAATCGTCGTGTGATTACGTTTCTGCGTATGTGTGTGTGTGTGCACACGGTCGAGCTGCGTTATAGTGAATCTTACAAGAGCGTGGAAAAATGGAACTTTTTTTTTCACGCGCGATGAATGAACGAAATCAAACGGTACATACGGACATTTTTCTCTTGATTTCATCTCAATTACCGTGATAATTTTACTAATTATACATGTAGAAGATTTACGGAAAAATGCTCGTGTATTTCGCAACGAAAAGGCCAATTCAACGAAGCGACAAAACGAAACAAACAAGCTCATTACCTCTGCGGTATCAATGATCGTTTCGGAGTCTCCCGGATATCCTCAAACTCCTTGGAGCTACGACTACGGAACACAGGTATACTCGACTTTTTTGCGACTTCATTCTGCTGCTGTTGTCTCGTTGGCTTGGCGATCACTTTCGCTGGCTTGATCAGCGATTCGTTCGTTACCGCGATTTTTTTCTCGTCGTCGAGGAAGTCACGACGTCGACTCGGCAGGCTTCGATACAATCGGTACTCTGCCGATTTTCGTGCTGCTGACCAACGTGCTGGCGGACCTGTTTTGGACATTTTGATTTTTATCAGTCGTGTGTGTGTGTCTATGCACGTAGGTGGGAAAAAATATAGTTCTAAATATAGTGTAATTAAGATCACGTTACTTTAAATTTCAAAAAATAGACTCGTTGCTTTTCCGCTAGGGCAATCGAGGAACAAACTCGCGTATAACATGTTAAACTATTAGAATAAACGTTCTACTTGATAGATGAAAGAGCGAAAAAAAAAACTCGTCGGTCAACTCGTCAAATCATCGTGTTACTCTCTAATTTGTGCTACATAAGTGAAAATTTGAATCGCGCAGATAACATAATTGCACGGTCAATTAATTTCGATGCACGTACGGCAAAGGAACGAGACAAAAAAAAAAAAGAAGAGTATCCAAAGATTTCTCAGAACCTTTGCGAATTATTATTCCGCGCAGTCGTCTAAAGCGATTAAGTTTCAACGAGCACACAACACAACAACGCTTCCGTTTTTTCCTCTCGTTGCTCCGAAAAGAAAGAAAAAAAACACGGGAGAGCGAGAGAGAGACTTGCGCGCGTTATATATATATATGTATATATATGTGTGTGTAGGTAGAAAGGCTTACCGTTGATAGTCCAAGCCCTGCGGATGCTGTACTTGATGATGTCTAAGGCGGACAGGCAGTTGCTGGACTTGACTCGCCTGCGAACATATTCACGACACTTTAGGGCACGAAACTCACACACAAGTACTTGCTATATAACACATTCTCTCTTTCCCGTCTCTCTTTCTCTCTCCACACGCCCACGCATGCACCCACGAGACGATACACAGCGAGAGAGAGAGAGAGAGAGAAAATCTACTCACTCGATCTTGTGGCAAAGCGAGCACAGCCAGTCGGGATCGGCGTCTCTTCTGCACTGCCGGCAAACGCGTAGACGACACCTTGGACACGAGGCTCCTGTGTTGTAGAAACGACCAAAGGCAGCGAGGCAACGAGCACACTTACCACTCGCCGTCTTTAGCCTTCCAACTCCAATCGTCGTCGGCTTCCTGAAAAAAATCCACCTTCTTAGCCCGACAATGTTTTTTTTTTTCATCTCACTTTGTCTTTGTAACTCGCGATTTCTTTGTTTCGTGAGAGATGGATGATCGGTAAGCAAAGTACTTACCCAGGATCGACGAGCTCGTGCATCCTCGACATCGCCAGCTGTGGGCGACGAACGAGAAACACCACTTGTTGCTCTCTCTCTCTCTCTCTTTCTCTTTCTTTAACGGAGGGACGCCGCGCCGCCGCCGCCACTCACCTTCGCTCTCCTCGGCTGCTGCTGCTGCTACTTTGGCTGCAGCCTTTTCTTCGGCGCACCTGATCAGGCGCATGCGCCGATCGACCGAATCGTGTTCGTTCCTGCAGCCTGCCTTTTAATTTGACCTGCGGTACATGTATATATATAGCATATACTTGAGTACTTGCATTCGACGACCACTCTCTATACGCTTCAATGCACTTTTTCAGCCAGTGCGCGACACAGCGAGTGGATCATATATGTAAAACGATAATGATCGCTAAAAGGAGAGCGGCGACACTTTCATGTTGCGTTTATTTAATTAATCGGTGAAATTTTTTTTTCAGGAGAATTTTTAATTATTGAAAAATGAATGCGATCTCTTTATAATAAAGATACAAATATGCTTTTGCGTAATATGATGGATTTCCTTAATGAATGAAAATGCAATTTACTTTTATGTTACTCGTTTGTTATATGAATAATTAATAGTTACCTGTACTTTAATGTATTTAATTTTTTTTTATTGGCAAAATTTAAATGAATTTTTATTCATAAATAAATGTGAAAATTCTTTTGACATCAGGTTTTGATGGAAATAAATAAAATACTCAATCATGTCTTAATAGAGCTTTATTTATTCATTTTTTTTTCTTTTAGTTTTTATTTCCAATAATAATTTTTTATGAAATACACAGCTTGACATTTTCTGTACAAAAAGTTGATTCAAAACTATCAAAGTTTATAACTCCCCAGCGTGGCTGTGGAGCATAATACATTAAAATTATTCAATAAAACAATATTGTTATGAAACTTACGTATCATTCACAAACTCACACAAGCACTTACATATATATAGATTAGTTCTTTGCTTCATTTTCACTTTTTTAGTTAACAAAAAAAACCAATATCATTACCGTTTTGTTACCATTATCTCAATCTGATGTATAATATTTCATTCATCCTTTTTCATGTTAAAATTTGGATTATGTAAATATTTGAGAACATTTTCATGAATTTCCATCAATTGTCATTAGAAAGTAATGGCACACACAAAACGAAAGTGACATTTTGGATGTTTTGCATTGAATGATACATACAACCTTACAAATTTAATTCTATACTCACTTCAGACTTTTGAGTACATAGTTTACAATTGAAATTTTTTGGAGCAATGTAAATTTCTATGAAAAAATTTCGTCTTTTAAACGATAACTGGAAAAGTTTATCAACCATTAGTTCAATTGTTCTCCAAAAAATTCAGATTTCATTACAACATATTTGATTTTTTTTGTACATTACAGGAATAATTAAAATGACAGATAACCTTAATTGAGTTATTTGAACAAAGTTCCTTGTCTTGTGTCATCCTGTTCTATTACACCTTTTAAATACTTTATGATCGAGATTCAGCTTTGGTCTTTGGAGGCCTAAATGACTTTATTTTTTTTTCTTTTTTCTTTTTCGGTCCTCCTGAACCAGATTGAAAAGCTTTCCAACTCTCCACTCTGGACTGTCTGGACTCTTCAAAGTTCTTTTGCCATTCCCGATCTACTTGTGCTTGTGCTTCTGCTGTCATTTCTTCTTCTCTTTTTCTTTTTCGCTGTTCTGTATCACGCTGAGCCAAGTCTCGTCTGGAATTAACAATTTGTTATAATCACATTTTGTTGTATCAATTATTTGAATGAAAATTTACCTTCTACGTTCCATGTCGGCAAACAGTTTCATCGTCATAACATACACAGCATGCTTGTAGCCTTCTGGTGTTTCTTCTTCTAAAACTGCGTCATTTGCCAATTTTCCTTCTTTTTTCATTTTCTTTTTCTTTTCCGTAATCTATAAAGTACAATTTATAATTGAAAAAAAAGGTTCATGTAGTGTTAAATAAATTTATTTGATGAATAAACTTACATTGTGATCTGTTCTTGCTTTTGCCTCCTCGATAACATCCATACACTTGGCTCTCGTTTCTTCGTTCTCCAGTGTTTTCCATGCTTTATTGACACCTAGAGAAAAATGTTGCTATAGATGATTTGTATGAGTCTAAATTTGATGTACTCACTCTCAAAAGCCTGTTGTGCTCTTTCTGGATCATCTTGATTTTTGTCGGGGTGAACCAGTATTGACATCTGAAAGACACATTAATGTCAAATGTTTGGTTAGTTTAATAAATATTCCATAAAAGTAGGTATACTCACACGTCTATATTTCTTTTTGATTTCATCTACATCTGTCGTTGGATCAATTTGAAGAACTTCAAATGGGTTTAGATTAAAGTAAGAAGAACCTGGACGCAGTAGCCTGTCAATTTGTTGCTTGGGTGTAAGGACTGAGTCTCTCTTCTCAATTTCTTTGACCTAGGATGATAAACAAAGATTAAATTTTACAAGAAACACCGATGATAGGTTAGAATACTTTGATTGCTTATAAATATTTGCAGACATCAATTGGACGGTTGATTGACGATGATTACGACTAGGAATGTAAATTACTAAATAATGAATTGACGTTTAGTCGGATAAATTTGAAAATTTACAACAAAATATACAAGCAAGTTTGTGCGATCAACTATGTTTACAAAATTATATAACGCGTAACAAAGCTTTGACCAACCAACGTGATAAAACAATAACAATTGAAAGAATCAAAAGATGCGAAATTTCAACGAACCTCGGTGTAAAACTCGTTAAATTCATCTTCTTTTTGTTCCAACGGCTCGTTTGATAAACCAGAGTTGGCCGCTGCCATCTTGAAGCACGCACACAGGCGACTGACAATAGTGACAATGACAAACAAGCGGCAGCGCGCAAATATAAATTGCCACCTCGCGCTGCAGAGTTTTCCCGCTCGATGGCGCGACAAGCACGATAATGTAACAGACCGCTGTAGATAGTCGGTAAGTCGATATCGCAGTTCAGTCAGTGCGTCGCTCGTCAGGAGTGGAATTTTATAACTTTCGGTACCACTCACTGACACGGTACCGTACCGCGGTATGGTAAGAACTATTAGT